>PVJH01014310.1:0-57369 GCA_004026705.1 Nesogale talazaci
CACACCATCAGGACCCCAGCTCTACCTTATAAACCCGGCTGGACTGCTGGACTGGAGCATGTCCACGGGTCCAGATATGTGCTCTCCACACACGGAATCCAGGACCGATAACCCCCCAAGGAACAGCCGCGGGAGTGTGGTACCATGAGCGTGGAGGATGGTGGATCAGCGACAAAGATGTGTGCCTCTCCCCGCCCTCCCCAGGGGATGAACGGCAGTAACACGGACAACAGGAGACAATGGGCGGTTGGTGCAAGAGATGAAAATAATTTTACATTATAACTTACCAGGGCTCCATGAGGGTGAGGGAGGAAGGGACAAAAAGAGGAACTGATAGCAAGGGCTGGAACAGAGAGAAGATATTTTGAAATTGATGATGGTAACCTAGGTATAAATGCGCTTGACACAATTGATGTAAGGACTCCTATAAGAGCTGTAAGAGCCCCCATTAAGATGATTTATAAGTTAAAAAAAAAAAGTTATGGTCTCTGAAACCCACAGGGGCCATTTCTCCTGTCCTTTGGGGGTCGCTGTGAGTCGTAAGCAGTGAGTTTGGGTTTTTGGTTTACAATGAACAGCCTGTGGTGTCAGGATCAAAATGGAGAGGGGACAGACACTGCCTGCACAGAGTCTGAGGATGTCCTGATGTCCACGTGCCGCGTGGCCTCGGTGTCTGGCTTCCTGGGGCTGCTTCTTCCTTGGTCCTGATGGCCCCCGTGTTTGGGTTTTTTCTCATGGGTGACACCATGGTTTTTTTTCCCAACGTGGAGAGTCATTGACCACACTTCTCCCCAACAAACTGAAGCTCTGGCCAGGGTGTGCCTGAATATACAGTGCGTAATGGTTCCCAGACTGGGAGCCTTAGCCGCCGTCTGATTAAATGGCAGGAAGGCGTGCTGGTCTAGACTTTCTGGAACAGTGGGAGCTTCGGTAGCAGAGGTAGCTATTAGGGACCGCCACCGGCACCCGGGTGTCACCTTCAGGTCCCCAGGGGTGTGTGCAGGATGCCCAACCGCTGGTCTGAGAGAAGGGGCCCGAGGGCTGAGCAGCTGACGACAGGCTTGTGCTCCCTGCTTTCAGGCCCGTTTCCTGCTCCTGTGCCGGCAGCCTTGCGGGGCCGGAGGGCTGTCTTCTTGATATTAAGCAGCATCGTCCCACCTGCCCCCCACCCCTCGGGGAAGGCAGAGAGCCTCTGCCTTATAAGGCCTCCACCGCCGGGCGCCAGGAGTTCTGTCTCTGCGAGTCAGCTCTTGTCAAGGGAAAGCTGCACAGGTCTTTGAGGCTGCCTGAGCTGGGACAGCCAGCTCGACTGATGCCAGCCCCCGAGAGTGAGAGAGAGTATGTGTGAGTGTGAGAGTGTGTGTGTGTGTGTGTGTGTGTGTGTGTACTTGTGAGGCTTCAGGGGAGGGCACCCATAGATAGCAGGGGCCTCTCGGGGACCCTGGGGCTTTTACGTCTCTGGGTAGGTCGGGCCTGAGACACGGGCGGCTGCGCTGTCCCAAGCCCCTGTGCCGTCTTGGAGATTCCCTGGGTCTGGGTTGGGCTCCCTCCCATCAGGGCGTGGGAAACATCCTTCAGGGAAGCTGCGTGTGACAGTTTCTGCTTTTTGTTCCTTGGGACAGAGAAATTTGGTAATGACCGGTCCGAGCTTCTCATCAGGGAACCCGTCCACGTTGCACCGCTCATATAAAGGTCAGCAGTTCAAAACCGCCAGCCGCGCTGCAGGGGAAATACGAGGCTTTGACTCCCATGAAGCGGTCCAGTGTCGGGAACCCATGGGGCCGTTCTGCCCTGTCCTGCAGGGCCAGAGCCGATTTGATGGCTGTGAGTTTGAGTGTTTTCATCGGGATGGTGGATTGGCTACTACCCAAAAGAAAAAATAGCCGACCAGGGCCATTCGCTGCCCGCTGGTCCTGATGCTGATCCACAGAGTGGAACTGCCCCACAGGTTTCCAAAACTGTCAATCTTAGGGAAGTGGGAGGCCTCCTTTTCTTCCCAGAGAGCCAGATGCTGGATTCAAACTGCTGACCTTCTGATTCACACTCAAGCGTTCTGACTGCTGCACCACAAGGGGGTCCTGCCACATCGCGGTAGTTGACATTGGCTCCGTGGCAAAGGGCTTTGTTTTTTAACCGCACTGCTCTGGCCACCAATGCTAGTCTTAGCTTCCTGTTCCTCTGACCCCCAGCCCATGCCTCAAAGCTATGGGTAAAGAGCGGTCAGGTTCATTCTTGTAGCCCATACCTGCCTCTTTTCTTCTGCCCCCACCTTCTTCCCATTCTCCTGCCCGCCTCCTCTCTCTCTCCCATAGAAATCTGCCCAGGAATGGGTCCCCTGATTTCTGAGGGGGCTGCTTCCTTCAGGGACCCCACCTTTTGCTCTGCTGGCCTGCTGACCGCGACCACTGTGGGGAAGCCCCTGGAGGACTGACCTTTGCCATGGGGCTGCCAGTCATGCCCTGGACATCCTGCGGGCACCAGCAGCCCTTCCTGCCTGACCAGTGGGGATTTGCCATCCATTCCCCATGAAGCCAGTGGACTCGGGAGACTCCACCCCACCCTACCCCTCTGCCCCTTTCTGTTTGCGTCTGGGCACCGTTTCAAGAACCACTCGGGACAGGTTTGTAGGCACATAGGGGACAAAGTGACAGTCTGTTGCATTGCTACTGCTGGTTGCTCTGAGAACCTACTGTTCCCAAGGGCCTCAGAGGGCGGGGCTCAGGACAGTCATTCTGGGGACACTTTGAAGCCCCCAGAGAGAAACATTTGATGCAGCTGGCAGTCGGGACAGGTGTTCGTGACCTCTACTGCATCTATGGAGAGACCTGGAATGGGTCTGGCAGCTCCTGCCTCTGTTTCCTTCTCTCCCCAGTCAGGGCAGGGATCACACACAGACTGTTGGAAACAGGGATCATAGGGTGACAGATGGTTGGTAAGGCACCGTGGCAGAAGCCACCCCTTCCAGGCAGGAGACCTGGGTTTGGCCCCTGGCCAGTGGGCCTCATATGCAGCCAGCCTGTGATGCCCAGTGGGTTTCAAAGGGGCCCTATCCTCCCAGTAGCCCTGTGGCTACATTCCAGGGGAGAGAGAGACAAGACTTTCTACTCCCCGAGAGAGTTAGTGTTGGAAACCCCCAGGGCAGGCCTACCCTGTGTTAGAGAGCTGCTTAGAGGTCATATTGCCTGGGTGTCAGAAAGCCTGGGTAATTGAAATGACAGTGAAACGCAGACCTGGTGATCTGTCTTCAGAAAGACAGACTTGGTGACCTGTGAACTGCAGTCAGGCATGGGGCAGGGATGGTTCAGGACTGGGTGTTGTGTCTGGTGTTCCCCCCGCCCTCGAAGGTGGGGTGGACCCCACTCCACAGCAGGTCCCAACCAGAAAGGGCTTGTTCTTCACGTCACTCCCAGAAGGGCCGGTGCCTCCCTCATTCATCTCAAGTTGCCTTTTCCCCCTTCATTAGAACAGAGACTAGGAGAATAAAGTGGGAACGTTTTCCTTTGGTGCCAGCCAGCATGCAACGTGGCTTGGAAGCTTCCCTGTGTTGCATTTTGGCAAGAAGAGAGGAGGGGAATGCTGGGTGCCCCAGTCCCCATGAGTCTTCCCAGTTGTACGGGGAGAAAGGTTAAAACTATGCCATCGTCCCGGAAACCATCCAGGAAACGTTAATATGACTATAAAAGGTAGTGTTTGAACTTCCCAGGGGCGAGATGCCCTGTGTCAACTGTCATATTTTACCAGGCAGGCGGGGCAGGGGGAGGGACTGGCTGTGTCTAGGAAGGGGACGGACGGACAGACAGACGGACAGAAGGGAGAGAGGCAGGGCCAGGCCCAGCAGAGGCAGCCTCATCGGCCCCTGAGGGGACCAGGTGGAATAACACAGCTGTGGGGATGTGCTCAGAGGACCCGGGGGGGGGGGGGGCGAGGTCATTGTGAGTTCTCAAGCATAGGGCCAAACAAACCCCTACAGAGGATGAATCGCTGAGCAGGGACAGGGACAAGGCTGCCTCCTGGGAGCCAGCTGACTGGGTGTCAGGCCAGGCACCTAAGCGTGAGGTTCCCTGGCCTGGGACATGGTCGTCATGTGCCTGTGAGCTGGGCTAACTGAGAGACTTGGTGGGGACGGGCTTAGGGGGACATCATCGTTCTGGTCTGCACTTGCCACCTAGTACCCACCCCCCCACCTCCTCAGAAGCCCGAATCCCTTCTTTTCTCGGGGGCCTCTCTCCAAGCTCACTCTCTCTCTTGGGCTCTTCTAATTTTTTTCCCCAATGATTTTACTGGGGCTCTTACAACTCTTATAACATTCCATACATCATGTGTATCAAGAACATTTGTACACATGTTGCCATCTTCATTTCCAAATATTTTCTACTTGAGCCCTTGGTATAAGCTCCTCTTTCCCCCCTTTTTAAAAAATAAATCATTGTATTGGGGGCTCATACAACTCCCATCATGATCCACACATACATCAATTGTATGCAGGCCACATTTGCATACTTGTTGTCATCATCACTCTCAAATCATCCTCCCTCTACTTAGGCCCCCAGCACCAGCTCCCCACATTTCCCTTCCCTCCCCCTCAAACCCTTAATAATTTACAAATTGTTATTATTTTTTCATATTTTATACTGTCCGGTGTGTCCCTTCACTCACTTCCCTGTTGTCCATGCCCCAGAGAGGAGGTTATATGTAGATCCTTGAAATTGGTCCCCCCTTTCTATTCTACTATCCCTCCACCCTCCTGGTATCACCACTCCTGCCACTGGTCTTGAGGGATCATCTATCCTAAATTCCTCATGTTTCCGACTCCAGTGTACATCCCCTGTTCTAGCTAGATTTGTCTGGTAGAATTGGGATCATGATAGTGAGTGGGAGGAAGCATTTGGGAACTAGAGGAAAGTTGCATATTTCACTGTTACCACACTGTACCTTGACCGACTCATCTCCTCCTGCAAACCCTCTTTAAGGGGAATTCGCTTCACCTATGGATGGGATTTGGGTCCCCAATCCCCCTCATTTATGATATAATTTTTGTTCTTTGATGCCTGGTACTGGATACCTTGGACACCTTGTGGTCACACAGGCTGATGTGCTTCTTCCATGTGAGCTCTGTTGCTTCTGAACTGAAACCGCTTGTTTACTCAAGACCCTTTATTCAAGACCCCAGACTCTATATCTTGATAGCTGGGCACCATCAGCTTTCTTCACCGCCTTTGTCTCCAGTGATCATATCAGGAAAGTGAGCACACAGTGTTATAATTTTTAGTTCTTGAAGCCAGATAACTGATTCCTTTGAAACCTCGTGGTCCCACAAGCTGGTGTGCTTCTTCCATGTGGGCTTTGTTGCTTCCGAGCTACATGGCTGCTTGTTTATTTTCAAGCCTTTAGGGCCCCAGACTCACACCTTTTGATAGCCAGGCATCATCAGCTTTCTTCACCACCTTTGCTTATGCACATATTTGTTTTCAGTGATCATGTCAGGAAGGTGAGCATCAGAGAATACCAATGTAATACAACAAAATATTCTTGCACTTGAGTGGAGGTCCAATGCCCATCTGCTGTTCTAATACTAACCCTATAGTATATGCATGTTGATCTATTTCCCCATCGTCGTATGTAAATATATACACCTATGTACATGCCTGTATTTAAATCTCTATAAATGCCCTTTATGGGTTTTTCTAATTTTTGACTTTTTATTTACGGTTTGGGGTGAAAGTGTGACCTTGCTTTTGCTTCAACATACTTTTTCTTAATATGTGGGACCTGTGTCTCGAAGAGTTAAAGAACGCAAAACCCAAAGAGCCCGTCTGCTCCCATCACAACCACAGAACGGGAGGCATTGTTGGGTGACATTGTGAGATTGCCCACAACCCGTGGTGGTGGGGTTTTAGGGGCACAACTTATTTGTTGACAGGGGAGTTGAAACAGTGGAGCGTGACCAGTCCTCTTGCTTCTGTTTGCCCCTGCTCCGTAAGGAGTGCCAGAATCCTCCCTAAGTGCCCCAGAGGTGTTGTCGGAGTGGAAACCTGCCCTCCCCGAGAATGGGACTTGAGGGGAACATTCTTTGGGGAGAGTAGTGTATCTTTGCTTTTTAAATCCACCAAGGCAGCAGGGAGAGCCCGAATCCACTTTTTGGATGATCGTATTCCTTTACTGTTGTGTGCTGAGCGTCTGTTTGCACTCCTTGAGGTGTCTTGTCTCTCCAGATGACAGCTTTGACCTGGTTGTACTGGAAAGAAAACACAGTTGTAAAATTCCACCCGACATGCCATCCGTCCATTGAAATGGGAGCTCTTCACTGACGTCACGCTCCCTCAGGGACACAGGACTGGCGCGGCTGTGATTTCTCCTGGAATTGTGGGCGCGGGCAGTGCCAATGGCTGGAACACCAAAGGCTGGAAGTTCAAGTCCCACCCGGAAGGGCCTAGGCATAAAGAACTGGTGATCAACTTCCAGACTTTTGGAAGCTGTCTGGGTGGTCAGAACCCTGAGGACTGTGACTCCTTCGATGCCCATGAAGCCTGGAACAGAAGCTTTTAGCACAACTCTGATCCAAACCGGAGACAGACACTCTACGATGAGCATGGAGGCCGGGATGCCAGGGCTTCTCAGGTCCATCAGCCTGGCCCAGGGAGAAGGCAGAGGAGGGAGGGTCCAATGGAAACAGCAGGCACGGGCCCAGGTGTGGGCAGCGCTGCTACATTGTGGGCGATCACCACTGACGCCCACTGACAATGTCTGCCAGAACGATCCCGTGGGAAGCCAGCCCGTTTGCCCTGTGCCCTGCCAGCCACATCAAGACAAAGCGTTAGGGAAGGCAGGAAACAAGCCCCATGGAGCACGTGCATCCTGCTCTGATACATCCAGGACTCCGAGAGTAGGATGACTCAGCAACGCTGAGCTCCAGGTGGCAGTGAGGGTTTTCCACCTGAGGAATGACAGGGATGGGCGCCCTCTGTCTTCTGTGATAGGTCAGGGTCGCATGGATTGACTGACACCACCGTCACTGTCATTGTCACCCCCTGGTCTCCTCCTGCTCTCCCCTGCCCCCCGAAAGAGGAGGAGCCCGAGGCTGACTTTAAACGGGAAGAAAGCAGGATTGGAGCTCAAGGTTTTCTCCTCTCATTGGGGCCCAAACAGGTTTTTAAAAAGCAAAGTCAATGCCATCCAGTGGATACCAACTCTCAGTGGCCCTGTAGGACAGGGCAGAACTGCCTTTGGGGGGCCCAGACCACCCATCCTCCTGGGAACGGAAAGCCTTTTCTTTCTCCCTTGGAGGGACCTCATCTTTCTCCCTTGGCCCTGTTCCCCGGACCTCCCTGTCAGGCACAACCTTCCACCACCCAGATTTGGGGACCTCCTTGAGTGACCTTGGCTCAGTTTCCTTTGCAGAGGGTTTTTTCCTGCATTGAAATTGCAGATGTTTTTGCTTATCTCTTCCCCCCACCCCTGCCCCCCGGTCTTAAGAGCATTCCATTTCGTCCATTAAGCCATGATAGGGTGTCTCCTTATCTGTGGGGTGGGCAGATAGCCTGGTGGCTGTGGGGTCTGGGGCTCAGCTCTCAAGGGGTCAGCTGGGCTGTGCAGTCACCTCTCGGTGGCACCTGCTGCCCCAGAGGAAAGCACCTTCCTGGGCATTCTTGGTGACTTGCTGATGGTCTGACACACTCATGATAAATATTGATTATTTTTTTTTATCTTTTGGGGGGGCATCACTGCCCTGGTGGGAGTAAGAAGCCCAGTCTTGCTCCTGGAAAGCTGCTACAGGATTTGAACCACCAACCCCATAGGCCACAGTCCCACACACAACCACTATGCCACGGGGGCTCAGCCCTAAATATTGATTATTTTATGGCTCGGACCGATCCCAGGTGTATCTGTTCCCACACCGTGGGTCCTGCTTCAGTCTGTGGATGTTGGAGGCAGACGTGGGACCCAGATGACTTCTGGCCCTTGGTTTCGCCAGCTGTGAAAGGGGTTGGACCAGGTGGCTGATGGGGACTTTGCAAGGGTTGAGGTTGTGGGAGCTGGCTAGGCCCTAGAAGAGAGATGTGGCCAAATTTTTATGCCAACCGGAATTCTTCATCCTGCTGCCCTCTGTGCCCTCCTTCTTCAGCCTCTCTGCCTGTTCCGGATCCCAGCTTCCACACTGTCCAATGGGTGACTTGGGTTGGCTGTTTGGGGGCTCTGAGGGCCTTTGGAACTGGCTTGAGGACCTTTCAGTTCCGTTTCCACCATGACTTTGTTCTGCGAGCGACCACACAAAGGACTGCTTTTCTTTGGCCATCGCCAACAACTGCAGCGGGCAGAGGTTCTGGAAAGAACTCCTCTTGGAAAAATACACCCAAGACCAGCGCCAGGAAGGTGGAGGTCAAGTGTGTGTCATCCCTCCCCTCCAAGATCTACTTTTGGAAAATGCTGCCTTGCTCCATTATCCCGGTTACTACTCACCACCCCTCCCCACAGGCCTTTGCAACTCGGCCGCCATGGCCCTGCGTGGAGGAACACAGCTCATGTAGTTGGTAAGTCCGAGGAATCCAGAGCTCCAACTTCCCCTAAGAGGAACCTTGAGCGTCAGAAGCTGGGGAAATCTGATCGGTCCCAACTCAAGTCTCAAGAACCAGAGGCCTGGCAGAAAGAGAGGCAAACCAGATGCAGGGTGCCCGGAGATGACTGCTTTTATACCCAGCAGGGGGCAACCCCTCATCCCCACCCCCACCAAGGAAGCGGAATCATTTAATTTGATCGCTATCTCCCCATACTCTCCACCTTCTTACCCAGACCCCTTGGGAAAGCCAAGGTCGTTTGGGAGGGTAGGGGAAAAGTAGCACAGGTTAAGGGGAGAAGAATCACATTAACTAAACTCCAAGTCCCAACCTCAGAGCCCAGGACCCCCGAGGGCATCCAGGGCTGTAACTTGCTTGGGGTCTGTTGCCACATCTTCCTCTGGTTATAAAGAAGCAGATGGTAAAGATTTTGGGCTCCGGGGGGCCGTGCATGCTCTGTCGCAACCAGAGAGAGCCCCCATAGGCCAGATGTCAATAGCGAGCCCTGGCTTGGGTCCAGGGAGGCGTTGTTTATAGAAACAGGAGGGGTGGCTGCTGGGGGCCAGGGGTGGGGGGCCTGGATCGCCAACTCCTGCATCTGACTGCCATCAACCAGCCCCCCTGCTCCTGGCTGCCTGCGTGCCCTTCATGTGGCACAAAGACCCTGCATATGCTCTGTTGTTTCTCTGTCACCCACAGGACTGGGCCCCCCCGGGAGCTGTGGCCCTGTCTTGCTTCCCGTCTGCTCCCCAGAAGCTAGACCAGTGATTCTTAACCTGTGGGTCTCAACCCCTTTGGGAACCAAAGGACTCTGTCACAGGGGTTGTCTAAGGCCATCAGAAAGCACCTATTTCTGATGATCTCAGGACCTGAGACACCCTTCTCTCTCTGTCTGCAGGCGGGTCCGCCCGCATGCAGCTATGCCCACCTATCAGTACCCGGCGTGAAGACTGTGACCCATGCTGCACCCTGCTTCCAGACAACATTTCCTTGATTTTCCATTAGAAATAACTTTCTCACAATACAGAATTATATATTGTTTGGGGGATGAGTCACCATATTTTAATCATGTTCGATTTATAACCCTGAAAATGCATCCTGCATATCGGCTACATACAGGACGATTCATAATGGTGGCAAAAGGACAGCAATGAAGCAGCAGCAAAAATCATTTTATGGTGGGGGGGTCCCGACCACATGAAAGAGTCGGGGTGTCGGGAAGGTTGAGAACCACTGAGTTAGAAGGAAAGAGGTGTTCTTTCCGTGGGCACATGCTGGAGGAGGGGGCGGGAGGACTCCCGGGCACAGCCAGAACGGAGCAGATTTCTGGCTTCTCCCTCTGCGCATGTTCTGAATCCTCAGCTCGGTGGATGGCATCTCCCTGTCTGGGCTTTGTGGGTCTTTGGAGAGGGGGCTCCTCTGGGGGTAGGGGTGGGGGGGGTAGGGCGAGGAAGCCTGCAGTCCTGGTGCCGGGAAACGGCTTCTCCACCCTTCGGCAGAGGGACTGACCACCGGGAAAGGACTGATCTCCTGTGGTCTGGAGACAACAATGGCCTTGTGAGGCTGCCCTGCCTTGGAGCTGGCCCAGAGAAGGAAGCTTTGTGTGTTCCGGCCCGGGGCTCTGGTACCATTCACAGCCTTGTTGCGAGGGGAGGAGGCCGGGCCGGGGTGGTGGGGTGGGGGTGTCTTCTTCGCTTGGGTTGGAAGGGTCACCTCGGGTTCCCTGTTCCCAGCAGCTACGGGGGCTGAGAGTGTGTTGGTCTTTCATGTGGGTGCCAGTCGGGCGCTGGGGCTGGGGCTGGGGCCCGGCTACCAGCCTGAGCCTTCTCTCTTAGATCCAGGAGTTATAGGATCTGCTCTTAGGAAGAGTGGCATATCCCCCGGAACTTTGAGGGAGCAGGGGTGATGGGTGGAGGACATGTTGCAGAGGATGCCAGGTGGGATCTGGGTCTCTGAGGAGAGATTGCATCGACTAGGGTAGAGATAGGGAAGGACTGACCCCCAAGCAGGGGAAGGCACAGGAGACCCTCAGTCAGTGGCTCTCAACCTGTGGGTCTCGACCCTTTTGCAGGGTCAAATGACCCTTTTACAGGGGTGGCCTAAGACCATCAGAAAACATATTTCTGACAATCTTAGGCACCAAGACACCACTCCTCTCTTATCTGTCTCCGGGCGGGTCTGTACAAGTGCAGATATGCCCACCCATTTATGAGTACTGGGGACGCAGGCTGTGGCCCATGCTACACCCTGCTTCAAGACAACATTTCTCTTAGTTGTCATTAGAAATGAATATTTCTTAATATGTAATTACATACGTTTTGTGATGAATCGCTATGCTTTAATTGTGTTCAGTTTGTCACAATGAAAATATATCCTGCATATCAGATATTTATTTACATGGTGGTTCATACCAGTAGCAGAATGACAGTGATGAAGTGGCAACGGACATAATGTTACAGTTGGGGTCACCACCACCTGTATGCAAGGGTCGAGGCACCAGGCGGGTTGAGAACCTCTGTCCTAGATGATGAAGGCCAGGGCGTGTGTGGTAGAGGGCTGGACAGGAGGAGGCGGAGGTGTCCTGGCTCCTGTCCTGTGAAATAAGTGTGGGGACAAAGCCTGCAGGCTGAACAGCCGGCCCCACCAGCCCAGAATTCACTCCCCAATAACACGCCATCCTGAGCCCTGGCTGAGAACCCAGGGACCACGGAGGAAGCTTCCTCAGAACGAAACAGAGTCGTCAATCCTTGGTGTGGACGCCGACTTACAGTGCCATGAGACAGAGAGTTGTCTGGAGGGCTCCCCAGACTGTCAGCTCGACAGACACAGGCTGCCGCATCCGTTTCCTGCAGAGCAGCTGCTGGGCTCGAACCGCCGACCCTTCCTTCCTTCCTTTAAGCAGCAGAGCACTTAATGGCTGTGCCATGGAGATGCCTACACTGTGGGTCAGCATCCATTCGTTTTCCTTGGGAGCGGGGGATGGTGTATTCTCAGAAGTGTGGGTTTGTGACAGCTGCAACCGAATACACCACACCGCAGGGGTGCATGCGTGTGCACAAGGATATGCGTGTGTGAGATGCATGTGTGTGTATGTATCTGTGTGCATGGATGTGTTGGTGTGAGAACCAGTCATGCTAATGGGGAAGGGGGCCAGATGGTAAATTATCACACACACACACACACACACACACACACACACACACACACACACACACCTCAATATTAGGACTCCACATCTTGCCTTGTGGGCCGGCTTTGCCCTGGTGGCGGTTTTCCAAGCTGGCTTGTGGTTTGTTAGAAGAGCCGCTTGCGTGTAGGTGTGAAGCTGGGGTCGCTTTGGTGGGGCGCTTCCCTCCCACCCCTCTCCCTCCCGGCTGTCTGCTCACCTAAGGGGCACTTCCTGGGACACAGGGCAGAAACAGGGACTAGCTGCTGGGGCCCTTTGCAGGAACAAGAGCAGCCTCTCCTGGGAGCCACTGGGGGCCACCACTGACCTTGTTGGACTTTCTTTCCCTCTTCTCCTTCCCAACCGTCTCCATCCTCTCCCTCCCGCCTCTGCAGAGCCACCAACCAAGTACCAAATCTCTCAACCGGAAGTGCACGTGGCTGTGCCCGGGGAGTCGCTGCAGTTGCGCTGCCTGTTGAAAGAGGCCTCCATGATCAGTTGGACTAAAGATGGGGTGCACTTGGGGCCCAACAATAGGACAGTGCTAATTGGGGAGTACTTGCAGATAAAAGGCGCTACGTCTAAAGACTCCGGCCTCTATGCCTGTACTGCGGCTAGGACAGTAGACAGTGAGGCCTTGTACTTCATGGTCAATGTCACAGGTGAGTGGGCCTGGCGCCCTCCGCTCTCCCTTCTTTGTAGCTGCCTTCTGGGTGCCCCAGAAGGACCTAGGACCCCAGCCCCTAGCTGCACAGCATGCCATAGATCTGGCTCAGAGGGTCTCCCAGGAGTCCTCTCCTGTTCAATAGAGTTAAATCCCCCCTCAGTGCACCGCGATCCTTGCCTTCTCTGTCCGTAGCATTGAAATTTGGATGCTCGAGGTTTCTGATTTCTCGTTAAGGTGGGACTTTCTCTCCTTGACTTTTCCTGCATGCAGGGAGAGGGGTGCTGCCGGAGCCTCCCCTTAACCCCTTCTTTTTATGGCCAGCTCATTTTGCTTTCAGGAGTACAAAGGAGGGGTGGTAGTAGGGGTCACGCTTGCGAAAAACAGTGGGGAAATCCCATCATCTTTGCATCTTTCCCACCCCTTTTATGAAGCCCCCCATGGCTGCTGCTGGTCGGAAGGCCATGTGAGGGGCTGAGTATTGTGGGGGATGAATTCCTGCCTTGAAGGGGAACCCTCAAGCCCTCTGAAGTAAACAAAACCCCCAAATGTGGAAAGGTTGTGTTGGGAAGACGCATGGGGTCTCATGGGTGTCAGCGGTCAACTCGTCGGGGATCTGGACATGACTGGGCACCAAGACCCTAGCTGCGCCAGGACCCAACATGATGGCCTCTTTGAAGGTTGTCACAGCAGACAGCGCTGGGCCTCCTGGGTGAAGGCTCCTTCCCGAGGTGAATCCCAACCATGGGAAACGTCTTCCCTGAGCGGCCTCGGGCGGCTGGTCCCGGTCCCGGTCATCTCGGGAGTCATTGCCCGAGCCAGCAGCACCCCTGGCATTGCACCCCCACCCTCCAGCCCCCTCCGCACACCCATGAGTCTGTTCTTTTGAATACAGATGCAATCTCCTCTGGAGATGACGAGGATGACCCCGATGGCATCGAGGACTCGGTCAGTGAGAACGGTGACAGCAAGAGTAAGTAGAGGAGGGAGGCGTGACGCTGTCTTCTTGACTTCTCCTCTGGACGCCCCGCGCTCTCCGTCCGCTCTGTCTGCTCTCTGATGGCCATACTGAAAATACACCTGTGCCCCCATCCCTCCGTGGTCTTTCCTTCCCGTGTCCGGGGCCCTTGTCTTTCCTGGGGTGTCCTCCTCCTCTGGCCTCCCCCCTATGTGAAGATGGACACAAGTTGTAGAATCTGATAACTGTCTTGTTCTTCTTGATACCGGAGGGTGGTGCTTACCTTAAGCTTTTTAGCCTCAGGGCCGTTGGTGATGGTTGCTTGTGGAAAGGGAGGTATGTGACTGGTGGGCAGAGGTCAGGGGTCCCCCGTATACACACGACACAGCATGATCTGGTTCCAGATGCCAATGGTGCTGTTGTTGATCTCTTAAAGCATGTTGCAGGCTTGGTGGGAACAGGGGAGGATGGTCCTACCTTGTAGGTGGTGTTCGAAAGGGCCCGATAATGTCGGTTGCTTATTTAACGGTCGGTCAGGCTGAGCACTCACGGTGGGGCTTAAGTGGGTTCAAATCCTGCTCTGCCATGTTCAAGCTGGATGACTTTGGGAAGCCATTCGATGAACCTCCATGCTTCCTTTTCCTCGACTGTCAGTGGAGGGTGAGACTCCCCAGGGGGCTGCTGTGAGGTCGGCATGCGCTCCTGTTTGCTCTGTGCTTGTGGGAGTGTGCTTGTGGAGTGTGTGCGTGCCTGGGGCGGTCCAGGAAAGAAAGGGCTAGGCAGGAACCAGTGCCTGGTCCAGCAGCGAGAAAGCGTGGTCCTCAGGAGACAACAGGATCAAGTAGAACTGCCCCTTTGGATTTCCCGGGCTGGGAGTCTTTACCGGAGCAGACAGCCTCTCTGTTTCTATGGCACAGCCTGGCAGGTTCAGCATACTGGCCTTGGGGTGGGCAGCCTCATGCGTGACCACCATGCCACCAGGGCCCATATGGTAAAGCTGGTTCCCATAACAGCAGTGTCCGTGCTGGAGAGCGCAGCAGAAGGAAGCACTGCTCGTTCCTGCGGCACCCTCATGAGGGGGACGCCGGAGTCCACGGAGGCGCCTTAAATAGGCGCAGAGCCTTTTAAAAGAAGAGGCAGTCGATGCTGCCAGTCCCCAGGATCAATGCCGGTGGGAACAAACGGATTGCTGGTGTGGGGAATTGGACTTGTCTGAGTCTCCTCGCGGCGTGGCAGAAAGGGAACCGGTTCCCTGCACCAGCAGTGTCAGCATCACCTGGCCACTGAAGAGAGAAGGAAATGCACAAGTGCTACCCCAGACCCCAGGCCTCCTGGGCCAGGAGCCTCGAGTGGTCCTGGTGTGCACTGGAGTGTCTGAGGGCGGCCTGCGGAGGGACACCTGTTTGCTTGGCTCCAAGTTCTCTGCCCTGAGTCCAGTCTGACCCATAGCGAGCCTGCCGGGCGGGGTAGAACTGCCGCTGGGGTCTGGAGGAGAACCAGAAGCCTCCTCTTTTCTCCCGGGGAGTAGATGGTGAGTTTGAACTGCTGACCTTGCCAGCAGCCCAGCATGAAACCCACCGAACCACCAAGGCTCCTGGGTGCCCGGAGCTGGTGTTCATTACGGGTCTTGCACATTGGGCCAATGGGAAAGTCTGCCTGTGATTCAAACCCGCTGCCGGGAGAGGGTGTGGTTGTGGGGCAGTCACACACGGGCAGCTCAGAAGGTTTCCTTTGTGTTTTAGGAATGCTCTTTCCCCGGCAGGGGAGGGAGTGAAACAGCCTGGCAGCGCCCCACCCTCTTCCATGACCAGGAACACAGGGAGGCTGCAGGGGCCGGAACTACGATTCCACCCACTGCCCATTCCCTGGCTCACGACCTGGGCTGGTGGATGTTGGGGAAGGTCAGGGAGTTGGGGAGAACCGTCGTGATTCTTTGTCAGCTCTGAGTTGGTCTTCATGGGGTGGGGCGGGGGGCGCTGTCTTTGCTCTTTATTTTATGGTTACGGTGGAACATACACAGTAAACTGTATGCCACCTCAACTGTGCCTGCATGGACAGCTCAGGGCCACTGGTGACATCTGTGGCCCCCTTACTTCTCAGGGCTCCCACTTCTCCACTCAGCTTTTGAATAGTTGTTGTCAGGTGGCCTTTGCTGTTGACACTGGCCAGGCGTAAAGCGGGTTTTCCACTGCCACGAACAGTGACCGTCTTGGAAGCTCTGCCCAGGGGGATTGCCCAGTGTTGACCTTGACCCCGCGACCCTGGGGGCTTTCTGAGAGTGCTGGGCTGGGGTGGGGGGGAGCGTCATCTTCCAATGGCGTGCTTTGGTTCCCACCCGGAAACTGGATTGTTTGGGGGCTTTGAACTTGTGGGTTCTGGCTTGTTGTTGGAGTCAGCATCTACATTGTAACGACTGCCCTTTCTAGCAGGTTACCTCCAGTGCATGGAAAGTCGTGCATTCTAGGCGCAAAGTGTATCGAGGCCAACAACTGACTAGGCTGAGTAAGGAGACACTGCTGGCTTCAGAAGCCCTGCCTGCTGTGGCCCTCCAGGGCATTCTGCACACCTGAAGGGCCAGGTGGCCCCAAACACTCAAGCCCAATCCTGGTGACGCGGGGGACAGGAGGGACCTACCTCACAGACTTTCTGGGGCTACCTCTCTTTCCAGAAGTCGCGGCTTCATCTTCCTCCTTTGGAGGCACTGATGGGTTTGAAGCCAGGGGCCTTTGGGTTCCCAGCCCAGTACCTCACTGCTGTGCCACCAGAGCCCTCAGCCTGCTGGGTTTGGGTGCAGGCTGGTCAATGGGGGCGGGAACGGGGGGGACAGGCCTTCTCTTTCTCTCTCTCTCTCTCTTTCAAACACTATCCTTTGTAATTAGCTTCTAGATGGCACTGGCCCTGTGATGGGTATTGGCTCTCCCAGCGCTTAGCTGTACCAGTGAGATGCTGCTGCTGGGAACGGCCCCCCACCCCTCCCTTGGGCCTGTGAACGTTAGATGCTATTTAAAGTGATAGCAGTTCTTAGCTGATTCTGTGGCCACTGCCATCTGTCCCCGTGATTAGGATGGTCTGAATCACAGGTGCAGCCTGGGCCGCCTGAGATTAAACAGCTGTGGCCTCTGTGGCCCCAGGAATGCCGAGATCAGAGTAATTGGCAAGGCGGGAAAGGGAGTGTTGCCATTAAAACGATTTTTTTTTTTGCCACCTCGTGTGTCAAATGCCTGACCCGATTAATCGGGAAAATTGCAGAAGCTCGGGATTCTTTGCCTTTGCAGTTTGGAAAGCCAGTTGGAAAGCTCCCTGGGCGCCACATCTTCTGGCCGGGAAGATTCTGTGCTGGGTGTATGCCTTTTGGCCCCATCTTGAAACTTATTACTTCTCTAGTTTCGATGGCGACACACAAGAAGGCCAGCCTGTCGGCACGTTCCAGGTTGACTTTGAGTCTCTTAACAGAGTCCTGAAAGCAAGGCGGCCAAAGCCGATGACAGAAATAGCAAGTGCGGAGTCCTAACCCCGAAACTGGCCTCTGCTGGCCACCAAGCTTGGCATGAATGGGGAGGATGATGGGGGGCTCCGGGTGATTGCAGGCAGGACTCCAACTCCGGCTCCCAAGGGGGCTTCTTGCCGAGTGTGGTCCTGACACCATTTCCCCTCTGTGGAGCAGAATTAGACCTCATGGGGTACGACCCCCTGCCCGGCCATTGTTCCGGCCTTGTTCCTGTTTAGCTCCGACAGCGGGTGCTTCCCAGAGCACAGCCCTTAGGCCTCCCTGGGTCTTGGAGGCCCCTCTAACGCTTTCCCACCCTCCAGGGGAGCAGGTGTCCCTGCATTCCATGTAGGCTTCTGGCTTCAAGATCAGCAGTTCAGAGCACCAGCCTCTCCAGGGGAGAGAGACGAAGTTCTCTGTTTCCGGGAAGAGCTATAGTCTGGGACCCTCTCGGGCAGTTCTGCTGTGTCCCGAGAGGGTCAGTTGCTGGGATTCAGAACGGAGAGTTGTCAGAAGTAGGAGGCATTGTCTTCCTCGTGTCTCTGTAGCACATGGGTTCCCACCGCCGAATTTTCGGGTAGCAGCCGAGCATGTGACCCTGGTGTCCCCACTGGGGTTCCTTCAGCGGTCACTCTGTGCCCAAAGGGAGCTTTGGTTTAAGCCTTTGGGAAAATATTGGGGGCTGCTGCCCAGCCTCTGGGCCTCCCTGGGTCCACGTGCCCTCCCGGGGTTCCTAATAGTGGACCGTCCGGGCACGCTCATCCAAGTGTGCCGACGGGAAGGTCTGCATTATAATGCACAGCATCTGTCCCCGTCCTGTCATACAGCCGCACAGCCAGCACTAGGCGCTGCTTTGTTTCCGTCCGACCTTCTCAGTCAAGTCCACCCACTCCAGATGTGCAGGATAGTCTCAGGTCGGCCATGTGGCAGCTGATGAGGCACCCCTTAGATGCGCCGGCCTTTCCTGAGGAGGGGACATCCCTGTGATGTCATGACAGGCTGGCCTGACTGCCAGGACATGCCGCTCTCACTGTGCCCGCCAGACAGCAAGCTGGCATCTCCAGGGCTTTGAAATGCACCCAGGTGGAGGGCTTTGAAAGGTTCGATTTGATGTTTGTATGTCGGGAATTATCACGGAACCAACTGGTGGTGTTAGGGCCCCTCCAGGGACTTGGGACACAAGGGGACCCCATGTGACAGCAGAGTCACCCTCCTGGGTGTGCTGGGTGGTCATCATGAAGGGCAGGAGGGACCCGCTTCTCTGTACCATGCAGCTGTGAGGTGGATGCCAACTGCCCACCTTGGGCTCAGCTTCGGAGTGCTTGAGCATCTGCACCACCAGAACACCTTACAACCTGGCTGGCCCTGGCCCTAGCAGGTAGATGCCTCTGTTTGTCAGAGGCCTGTATCATCTCCTCCAGCCTGCATTTCAATGGGCAGTGTTTCTGAAGAGCTCGGGCTTCTGGTGGTGGAGAGGGCTGGGTCGGGGGAGGGGGTTGGTCCTTGATTGACAACAAGTGCTTTCCTGCGGGGAATTGGTAGGACAGCCTATCACGATTCTGGCTCCTGGAGTCGTCCTTGCAGTTGAGTGAGGAGAGAGACAAGGTAATGTTCTATTTCGGTTCGTTCCCCGTAGAGACCCGCAGATGTCTGCACCACGTGCCGGGGCGGCGAGGGAGGCGATTGTTGTTGGCGGTGGTGAGGGAGGAGGAGGAGGAGGAGGAGGAGGGCGGTCTGCCTGAGGTTGCAGACTCTTCTCAGGGATCAACTTGCTGATAGGGCACAGCTCCCGGTCGCCTTTGCTCTAATTGGGATTTCTGCTCCGTAGACATGGCATCCAAGTCGGCGACTGGGGGTGTCTAGGTTGTGTTTGCGTTTCCAGGAATAGAAAACATTAAGGGCAGCGACCACACACAGCCGGGGACCCCAAAGACTTGGACACAGAGACTCACACAAAGACGGGCACACCAGCGTCCCTTATTGGATGGGTCCCGGCAGCCAAGAGGTCGAACTCACCGCAAGGCCCGCCAACAGATGCGTGGAGACACAGATTGTGGTGGGTACAGCCGGAACCCTTGCACTGAGCTGGTGGGCGAGAGTGGCAAGGCGTTGTGCTGAGTGCAGTCAGTCAGCCACCGAGGGCCACATCATTGCATGCACGTGCTGCAGCACAAAGAGCAGAAAGGGCACATAGATAGAAGCCTGGTGGCATAGTGGTTACACGTGGCACTTCTAACTACGAGGCCAGCAGCCCCAAACCACTAGCTGCTTCTCGGGAGGAAGATGAGGCTGTGCACTCCCAGTAAGAGGCACAGTCTCAGAGGCAGTGGGAGGGAGGGGGGAAAATGAGCAGATACCCAGGGCTCATGTGGAAAGCAAGTGTTTGGAGAGTGAGGATGGCAACAACTGTACACATGTGCTTGACACGATGGATGGCTGGATGGCTGGATGGATGGTGATGAGCGCTGTAACAGCCCCCAATAAAATGATTTTTAAAAGTTACAGTCTCAGAAATCCACAGGGACAATTCTACCCTGCCCTTACAGGGTGACCTTGTGCTGTGAGTGATTTGATGGCAGTGAGTTTGACTCTTTTGTTTACAGAGACCAAAGTCTAGGAGTGGCGACCAGGAATGGGAGGGGTGGGGCAGGGGGGCGGGTAAGGGCGATGGAAAATAACAGACTCAGGGTAGGGTTGCACTGCCAGGGGATTGTGAATACTGCCAAAAAGTTGCATAAGTTGAACTGGCAAAAGCCGTATGACATTGTTCTCACAACAATCTCATCCCACCCCCCCATCACCATCACCACCAAAGAGCAGTTGTGTCACGCGAAAGACCCACCGCGTGGCTTTGGTCTCTTGGTTTGGAGGTTTAGGGTCACGGGGTTATGGGCCATCCTGGGTCTTTGGCCAACCCACACGCTGAGTGCTTCTGAGCTGCACCTCCAAGTGCGTCCTGTGGGGCCTGGGGTCTTCAAAGCGGACAGGCCGCCTTCCCAGGCACATCATTGGCCTCTACTTACCTGGGTCAACAGAGGAAGAGGAGAGCCAGAGGAGGAGGGGGAGGGGGAGAGGAAGGGGGACGTGGAATGGGCAACAACTTTTTCTCCGTGACCAGTGACCTCCTTGGCCATAGACCAGAAGAACTGAAAGGTCTCGAATACGATGAGCAAATGAATATTCGCATCAGTGAAGAGTCCTGATCAAAAGAGGGGAAATGCCGAACAGAATTGCAGATGCACACGGTCTCCTGAAATGGTTCTCCCCAGAGAATCTTTAACGTTTAAACTGAAAAGCAGCCGCTGGAGTCAACGGCACACTGAAGGGCAGTTCAGCTCGACTGTTGGACAGCTTTTTCTCGAGTCTGAGGGGATCTGAAAGCACAATTTCAGTGCGATCGAGTGGACCACGGCAAAGATTAGCTAGGCACCTAGGGGTCAGTGAGTTTCTCTTCCTAGGACAAGCCAGGAAAACAAACAAACAAACAAACAAACAGCCATAAAAACCAAACTCCCCGCCTGAGTCATTGCGGACTTGTGGCCATCCTCAATCTTCTGTCCTGTAAGAGTAGACGTCTCCAGGTGGCTGAGTCCCCAAGCCTCATCTCTCTCCCACATTGTGTCTGGCGGCTTTAGACGGCCGAATTTACGGTACGCAGCCCAGCACAGGACTCTCCTACCCCACCAGGGTCCCCTAGATCAGGGGAAATCTCAAAACCAGACTCCCTGCCAACCTTAGAGTGACCCCAAAGGATAGGGTGGCTGCGTCCTGTGGGATTTCTCCAACTGCAACTCATTCCTGGGATAAAAACCACATCTTCCCCCCATAGAGCGGCTGGCGGTGTCCAATAGTCAACTTTGTAGTTGGCAGCCAGACCCATAACCACTGTGTCCCCAGGGCTCCTCACGGCACGAAAGGGGAGCGTCTCCCATGCCACCGACCTCGGGCGGGTCTCTGTTGTGCTGTGCATATTCAGGACAACAAGATCAAGATGATTTGGAGGAAGAGGAGGAGGCGGTGGCACACAACAGTGCCGGCATTCTTAGGTAATGGGAGCGTCATCCTTGGTCCGAAAGGCCAGCCCTGGTGCTCCCTGAGCAGCGGAGTTCAGTGTCTTTTCATTCGTGGCTTCAGGTGGTCCAGTCACAGTCACGGGGGGGCTGTGTTCCTCTCCCAGGAAGCAGTCTGCGGTCCTGTCCAGCCTAGTCCATGGAGTTGCCTCCATCACCACTTACACCTCCTTGGGCTGCCAGTTGTTTTAATGGGATTTCTCACCTAAGACCACTCCCTGCCCCTCCCTGCCTCAAGCACACCTCCCTCACAGCAGGCACTCTGTTGGGCTTTGTTTTCTCTTCATTTGCCCCAAACCAAAAACAGATGACGGTGCAGTTTGTTGCCAGGCTGGGGGTTAGTTCTAAGAGATGCCGAACACCCCCCCTCCTTCCAACCAGGGTCAAAGCCTCCAAATGTCCTGATTAGTGATATTTTTAGGAGCCCTAATTATGGACTTAAGACAGAGTCCTTAGTGGGGCTTTAGGGAGTTTGGGAGACTTCATCTAAGAGCCAAAACTGGCTGTGAGTGTACATTCTCATTTTTTTATTTTTTGCATCCATAAAAATATAGTTGGCAGTATCTAGCCTCCAAAGCACACATAAATCTTGAACTTTTGACTTAATGACCATGGGAGAGTTCAAAGGGCAGGCTGGTGTGGCTCAGAGAGCACTGCCCTAGGAGGGGTTGCGGGACCAAGGGTCTCAGGTGGCCTTGATCAGATCACTTAATCTTCCTGGGTGGATGGCGTCGGTCACATCAGTCCAGGGTTTCTTTTGGTACCAAGGTGGCATGAGTCTATGATGTCCACTCTTGTTTCAAACAAGGAACCCTGGTGGGGTTGTAGGTGACCTGGTGGGCTCTTAACCATAGGGTTGGTGGCTCAAAGCCACTAGCCACTCCTCGGGAAAAAGATGAGGCTTTCTGCTTCTGTAACAAGCAGACAAAATCATCTGCCTTTGCTGTCAGGATTGGGCGATGTCTGGGTGTCGATGGGTGCAGGCTCAGCAGCCTGTGTATTCTCATCACAGAGGTGAAAGAAATCCACAAGCCTATCAGTTGTTGACAGGATCAATATCTGCCAGAAACACAGATACTGGGAGGAATGTGAGGCCTTGGTGGGGGGGCCTTATCAGAACATTCAATTAGACATCCTCATTTAAGAGCTAACACTTTTAACCAGTCTTAATATCCGTCCATCCGTCCATCCATCACACACTCTGATACTGACTCCATAAGTGGGAACTGGCCCACGTTGCATCAGCAGGTGCGGCAATGCTGTTGACCAGCAGATAGTGGGTCCAGATGCAGAAATGCAGCTCAGTAAGAAATAGTGGCTCCTTGTTGGGGTGGGGAATGGGGGGAGGGGGGGCGGTGAGGATGAGGTCAGGAAGACCCTGGTGCTGTGCCCGCAGTGCTTGGCTTATAGAGGAGACCCGTTCCCAGCTGGGTCTTGAAGTCGGCTTTGCGGGTTAGTTGTAACCAGGGCATGTGTTTCTTATTTGGCCCGACGTTAGTACAAGAAAAGACTTGAAGCCTTTTCGATGATTTAAGAGCTGAAGGTGCAGCCAGGGAAGGTGATTGGGATGAAGAATTTGTTGCCAGTGGGGGTTAGTTCATTCGTTTCAAAGTGAGGGCAACTTTATAGAACCTTAAAGGGCATGTACGGTTGTCCTGTAAATCTAGGACCTGGGGACTGCCTGTCTTTTGGGGGGAGTTTCTGTGGGCTCATAAATCTGTCAAACTGGCTGCATTTTAAAGAGACTTCTGCTATATTACAGTGAGATTCTGGATTCTTAACATGATCATGCATATGCAGTAACTACTTCAGTATAGAAAATGTTAACGTTAATGACTCGGGAGCCTCTTGTCCACCTGCAAAAGCTGGGCAGTGAATGAGGAGGACTGAAGAACTGGTGCCGTGGGGTGAGGACTTTGGCAGAGAATATAAACCAGGGGCCTTCAAACTATAGCCCGTGGGCCACATGCGGCCCACCGAGGACATTTATCCAGCCCGCCGGGTGTGTTTGCTGCCGCTACGCTCCTGCATCTCTCATCCCGGGCCCGCAGTGAATTTGTTCAGTTTTTCTTTTTAAATCATAGTCCGGTCCTTCAACGGTCTGAGGGACAGTGAAGTAGGCCCCTGTTTAAAAAGTTTGAGAACCCCTGATATAAACTTTACCAGGGTCTGCCAGAGAAGGAACAAACGGGAGTCCAAAGAGAAGTCAGTCAGCTTGCTTCTGAGAAGGGAGAATGGTGGTCTTTGCCTCGGGGACTCTGGACGTGTTATCAGCGGGGACCGATCCCTGTCGCAAGACCTCATGCTTGTTTAAGGTGAGGGGTCAGGGGAAAAGAGGAAGGAGGCCCTCTGTCCGTCCGTGAGATGGCTCGGCAGCTGGCCTACACCACGGCCTCAGATGTAGGAGTGACGGGGAGGGGGGCACAGGACAGGCAGTGTTTGGCTTTGGTGTGTAGGGTCCCTTTTGAGTCGGAACCGAGTAACCGGCACGTGAGGATACGTTGGGGCTTATTTATATTGTGACCCTGTCTCACCGCTCCTTTTTGGAAACACATTTTCCCAGGAGAGTTGAGAGATACAGTACAAGACTGCCCCTCTCGTGTCGGTCAGTGGTGTTGTGATGAGTCTTAGCTGCTCACGGCTTTGGAATAATTCATTTTCTCTGTGCTCCATGACGTTTACAACAACACCCCCTCCCCCGACCCCCGCTCCATCCCTCGCTCCTCCTTCACACACAGGCGGGCGTTTGCTCCCCACCTGCGATGTGCCTGGCTTGCAGCCCGGATGTCAATGATGCTCCTCAGTAAGCATCCACTGAGTGAGCACCTCGCAGATGCGTGATGGGTGCACCAGCTCCTTCTCTGGATGGACGGTGGTAACGCTGCGCCTGGGCAGGGCTGTGAAGGGACCTCAGAGGTAGAATTGCTGACTCAAGGGACCTGGTCTATTTTCTCCCGAGCTGCACTTTAGGGCTTTGGGGGGTGAGGGGGGAAGCCCTAGGGTTGACCCGTGTCCAGGAGTTCGTGCTGGTGGTTCAGCAAAGCACTTGTCTACTAACTGGAAGGTCGTTGGTTCAAATCCACCAGCTGCTTTTTGGGGTACGGCGATTGCGGGCTGCCTATGTCAAGATTTCAGTCTTGGAAACCCTCGAGTGGACATCATAGACTCATAGACATCATAGACTCATGCCACCTTGGTACCAAAAGAAACCCTGGACTGATGTGACCGACGCCATCCACCCAGGAAGATTAAGTGATCTGATCAAGGCCACCTGAGACCCTTGGTCCCGCAACCCCTCCTAGGGCAGTGCTCTCTGAGCCACACCAGCCTGCCCTTTGAACTCTCCCATGGTCATTAAGTCAAAAGTTCTTCACAGCAGGGATGTGCTTGTAGGACAATTCTTGTTTGTTTTTTTTTTTTTTTGGGGGGGTAGCATCATTGCCCTGGTTGGAGTAGGAAGCCCAGCCTTGCTCCTGGAGAGCTGCTGCTGGACTTGAACCGCCAACCCTGTGAGCTGCAGTTCCGCACACAACCACTACGCCACTGGGGCTCAGCAAGTTTTACCATCCTTACTTTTTTGTGGGGGGCATCACTGCCCTGGTGGGAGTAGGAAGCCCAGCCTTGCTCCTAGAGAGCTGCTGCTGGATTTGAACTTCCAACCCTGTGGGTCGCAGTCCTGCACACAACCGCTACGCCACCGGGGCTTGACCCAATTCTCGTTCTTAACAAACCTTCCAGGTTCACATCAAATTCATTTATTTCAGAACGAGCCGTTGTGCAAGCATAGAACATCCCCACCTCCTCCTACACCTTGCTTATTATTTTATTAACAAACCATCGTGCACTTGGCATCTCAAGGGAGACCTGGAGTGCTCTGCCCCTGTCTGTGCAGACTTGAGGGAAGACTGGCAACACTTCGTTTGACATAGGTATCTGGGACGTGTTGTCAGGAGAGACCAGTCCTGGGAGAGGACACCGGGCTCTGTGAAGTAGAGGGCCAGCGACAGAGGCTGGCTCTCCAGGAGCTGGTGGACAGCTGGGCTGCAGCCATGGGCTCAGGGATAGGAACCGTCTGGAGGATGTGCAGGACCGGGCATGTCTCGTTCTGTTGGGCACAGGGTGGTGATGGGTCAGAACCGACTCCGCCTTCGTGCTTCCTGAGAGTGCAGTTGATCTGGCCAAGAAGGTGTTCAGGGTGGAGAGTGGTCCATCACTGCCTCATGGAGAGGGCAGGGGGTGTGGGCGTGGGGACAGCTGAAGCCTCCAGCCTGTTAGCCTTTTCTGTTGGGTCGCTAATGGCGCCCAGCTCTGCGGGGCGAGGGAATGCTCGCAAGTGGGGGTTGTGAGCAGCGGCCATGTAGGCAATCTGTTTCTGCTTCGTGGATTCTATTTGATGGGGGCCCCACCCACCGTGGAACTGGGGTTTGGGGATGAGAACCCTCTCACACCTCCACCCCACACGGGCTCAGATCTGTTTTGCATGATCAGGATTGTAGGTAGTGCTGTGTTTTTTTTTGTTTTGTTTTGTTTTTTGACCCTTGAAATCTTGCCTCAGAGAGGTGGCGACCTGCCAGACATTCCAGCCAGCATTCTTTCACCTGAGCCCTTAAATCATTCCTCAGGCACCAAGACAAAGGTCCCGGTTGCCAGCGTGCCAGTGCCTCGGGTCAGGACCGCACAAGCCCGTGTGCTCCACGGTGACCCTGATGCTCAGTGTGCATACAGACAGGTTTGGCTTAACCCTGCCAGAGTGCTCTGGGAAGACATTCCTCATCCCTCCTCCTCAGTGCTGGTGTGCTGGTGTCTGGTTGAGGAGAAATCATGCCTGGTGGCGATTGATTACGCACATAGATGTTGATTTCTTGTTTGTGAAAGAGAAGCTGGGGGGGGGGATGGGGTGGAGGGGGGTGGCAAAGGACCAGCTTAGCTGTAATGAATGCTATCAAAAGAGTTACTCTGTGAATATTTAGCTAATGCCCCTGAATGGGCTATTGTATTGACTTAAACAAATGACAGGACAAAAGACACCTGACATCGTGAGGTAGGCTTCTCACTGGGGTCAGATTTGTGAGCGCCTTTGTTTGGCAACAAAGATCCTCATGTGTTCTGTGTGCTCAATGGCTTCTTCCCAGTGGCCCTGGGGGTTGAAAAGTTTAAGCTTTCCCGGCTAAGAGCTTTTAAAGTGAAAGACTCCTGAGATGGTTGGAGCACCTCGAGGGAGGGCGGGGAGGCTGCAGTGAATGGGACTCAATCGTCCTCTGGGGAGCCCTCACTGGATTGATGTGTCTAAGGGTGCTCCAGGGAGCACTGGTGGTACCTTCGGGAAGCGTTGGGGCTGTTAATTATAAGGTCACAAACCCCTCAGCCCCTCTGCTGGGGAGGGCTCAGCTCCCCTCATGCCTTGCAGCCACAGAAACCCTGTACAGCAGGGGTATGGGGGAGCCTTTTTTCTGGCCAGGCCATTTGAGTATTGTCACCCCGTTCAAGGGCCAGGCAGCAGCAACAGCTGAAACGTTAGCTTGCTTTGTGCGGCCAGCTGTGAAATGAACTCACCCCTGATGCGAGGGCTGTGAGGTCACTGTGACTCAGTATCAACCACGGAGTTTGGCCGTGGAGTGTGATGGCTCCGGAGACCCTAGTGGTTATGAGTCAGGCTGTTCACGGCAAGGCCAGATGTTCAAAACCACTGGCCACTCTGCGGGTGAAAGATGGGGGACTTTCTGCTCCTGTGAAGAGCTGCCCTCCCAGAAACTCCCAGGTGCCCTTTACCCTGCCCTGTAGGGTCTCTGCACTCCCAGATACATGAGGAGGGAGTGTGTGATCCTGATCTCAGGGGCATTTTGAAGAGGTCGCCCGGATGGCAGCAATTTGGAGAGTCCAGTAGAGCCATGGACTGGGGAAGTGTGTTGACTAGAACGAATTCCCTGTGGAGAGATGTGTGGTGGAGGTGGTGGTGTCTTTGGTCCTCGGGCTAAGGTGCACACCCCACCCCCGCCCCAGCTACCTATGGGACCAACGTGAGACAGCATCTGCTCGGCAATGGTCGGTAGAGAAGCGTCCAGTCTCCAAGACCACATGGCAAGTTAGGCTGCCAGCTCAATGCTAGCACTCCTGAGAAAGCAAAACGCAACCCCCCCCTCCCTTTGGCAGCCTCCCACCCCCTCCCTTGCTTCTGTCTCCCCCCGCCCCCATTTCCTCCTTTGCACTCTGTCTCCCCAGAAAACCCAACACCCATTGCTCCTGAATGGATTTCCACTCTGGGTAGCCCCATGTCTGTGGGTCCCCATAGCACCATGCCTGTAAGGTTTCCAGTGGCTGGTTTGGGGTGGGGGGTGGGGAGCAGGGGTTGGGTAGGATGTAGATTGTCAGAACTTTCTCCTCTAGGTGAATTCGAGTCACCAGCTTTGCTCCTACCAGCTGACTGCACCAAACACTGCCCCATCTGGGCTCCTGATGTCATAGAGACTCCGATCTGGAGGAGGGTGGGCCCTGGAGCGAGGGTGGGGCGAGCAACTTGGAAGACAGTGGTTGTCAGTCCTAGGGAGACCCTGAAGGTCCGGCTGTCGAGTGCTGTGGTGGAGAGTAGGCTGTGCCGTCGTCAGAGGACCGAGAAGGAGCTGTCTGAGTCAGGGATGGAGCCTCCGCCAGGTTCCCCTCTGGTTTGTGGAGCCTGTGTGCTGCAGCCACGAACCTGGCTTTGGGAAGGATCAAGGACCTGTGGAGGGTGCCTTCGGGAAGACAGAGATTTCGTTGATTGGTTTCTGTTCACGCAAACGGGACAAGCCAAACGGCCGAAGTTCTAGACCAGCGGTTCTCAACCTTCCTAATACCATGACCCTTTCATATGCCTCTTCCCGTTGTGGTGACCCCCAAACGTAAAATTATTTTCATTGCTACTTCATCACTGTTATTTTGCTACTGTTAAGAATTCAGGCAACCTCTGTGCAAGGGTCATTCGACCCCCAAGGGGCCAGGGCCCATGGGCTGAGAACCGCTGCTCTAGACCCTCGTCATGAGGCAGTGGGACTGGGGTCTTGGCTGGCTGACCAGCCTGGTCACCAGTCTTGAACGTGGCTCATTCCTGGGTACCGTTGGATTGCTACCTCCTGGGAGCAGTGGCCTCTGGCTAGTGGGGCCGGCTGACTCCATTCCAATCCAGGCTGTTCCCCTATCAGACCCTCTCTTTCAAGCTCCAAGGCTTCTGGGCAGGTAACTAACTGCTTTGAGCCTCAGTTTCCCCAGCTGTAAAGTGGGGCTTCCAACAATGTCTTTCTCATTGGATTGTTGTAGAGTTAGAGAGTGCTTGGAGAGGGGGGTGTGTGCAGTTTGTAATAGCCAAGAGTCCTTCTTAGCTGGCCTCAAGCACTTAGATTATGCTACCACGAGGAACGTTGCATCTATACAATGGGCTGCCAGAAGAACGGCCAGATCCATGTTCGGAGAACACGGCTCCTTAAAAGCCCTGGCTGGCCTCGGCCTCATGTACTCTGGAGGGGTCGGGTCCTGGAGAAGGGTACTCTTGGTGTAGGGGGTCAGAGAAAAGGGAAAGACCCTCTGGGAGCTGCGGGCATCCCGTGGCTCAGAGGCCTGATGGGGAGGGGGGCTGCAGGACCCGGCTATTCCTTCCTGCTGTGCACAGGGCCGCCGTGCGTCCGACCGGTCCTGCGGCCCTCACCCACAGCAGAGAGCTTTCCCCGGTATTTTCACTCGGTGCTGTGGCTGGTTTAGATAAAACACCCCTCCCCACCATGGTGATTTCAAAGTTGCACTCTTCGCTTGTTCAAAAGCGCATGTGCGTGGCTGGCTTCGCTTCGCCCCACAGGCCCAGGGTGGCATCGTAGGAGGTGGCCTCTTCTGAAATGAGTGGGTCTGGACGTGGCAGCAGGACGGTGGCACTCACAGCTCTCTCCGGACAGGACAGTGGGTTGTGTGTTCGGGGGTGACGTTCTTCCAGTGCGTCGTACAAGGCGAGGGGAAGAGCAAAACCCATCTCACTGCCATCGAGCCAAGGCTGATTCACGGAAACCTGTCGGGACAGAGTACAATGCCCGGGATGGGAGGGGAGGGGGACTCCCGAGCCTGTAACTGCTCCAGAGTAAAGAGCCGAGTCTTGTCCTCTAAGATGCCGGGAAATTTGTGATGCCCCCTGGAGTGGTTTTATCCTAGAGGATGATCATGGAGTCTCACTTATCAGTGGTGACTGTTGTAAACTCAAGCTCCAACAGACAAGTAGAGGTGGCTTTGGGGTCATCTTGTCTGTGGGACACTGGTGTGTCTCTGATTCCTTCCAATCGGGTCAGCAATCGCAAAGCCATCTGGCATGGAGGACTCAGCTGCTGCTAGTGGATTTCGTTGTCACTGTGTGCCTAGAATGAGTGTTCTCCAGCGTGGCAGAGAGAGAGGGAGGGAGGGAGAGAAATTGAGAGAGAGAGAATGGTGCAAACACTCCCCACTCTCCACTCCCTCCTCATGGACACAAATCAGCCAACAGCCCAGCTCCTGGCCAGCTGGGTGCGATGTTTGGGAATGTGTTTCTGATGGTGCTCTAGTGGGCGACACACTCCGCTGGCTGCTCACCTCAAGGCCGCAGTTCAAATCTGGCGGCCACTCCGAGGGAGGAAGCCGAGGCTTTTCCTCCTGTGAAGAGTTTGCGGTCTGCCAACCCCAGCAGGCACTTCTCCCCAGTCCCACAAGGTGCCTGGGCATCAGAAGTGAGTCTTTCGTGAACATCCCCCAGTGGGCTTACTTTGAGAAAGGATCTTTTTTGGGGGGATGAGGAGGGAGGGGGCTATGATCAGCTCTTTCACAGACGAAGCCAAATCTTCGCTGCCTCGCCCCCAGGTGTTGAAGGGGCCCCTTTTGAAGGAGATGTCGTTTTCCCAAACAGGGGCTCCGTACTGGACCAACACGGAGAAGATGGAGAAGCGGCTGCATGCGGTCCCCGCCGCCAACACGGTCAAGTTCCGCTGCCCCGCGGGGGGGCACCCCACGCCGACCCTGCGGTGGCTGAAAAACGGGAAGGATTTTAGGCAGGAGCATCGCATCGGCGGCTACAAGGTAGGACGGACGTCTCCCGCTTTGTATCACATCTCCCGCTTTCACTTGCTCCCTGCTTCTGATGTTCTCCGGGGGGGGGGGGGGGGGGACAGCAACCCAGAAGGGAGATATGTGCCTCTCCCGGCCACGGTCAGCGGTCTCGGTGGGACCAGGGCAGTGCTTCATGGTTTTGCTGACAGCAAAACCTGTTGAGGGGCAACCCTGTCAGTGGGGCTCTTTCTAAGCAGGGGGGAGTTTGATCACGCCAGGTTGAATGTGGAGAGGCTGCTCTCTGTGCGTTTTGTGGTCTGTACACCTAAAACTGGAGCAGAAGGGCTCAGAACCATCTGCAGAACGAGTCAACTTGACATCTTGAGTTGTCATTACTGCCCTGGGAGCCTGGACACACACGGTTGACTTTGTGTGTGACTTTATTATGTGTGTGTATGGAAACAAGGAAGGATGGGGAGCGGGGCAGCCACAGATGAGGCTGAGTTTTATGAAGGGTGAGAGCCTCAGAGGGCACAGGGGCCGTGCCCTGGCTTCCAGCATCGAGAGTGTGCAAGGGCCCATCCCAGGAGGCTGGGAAGCTTGACGGTGAGTCCCTGTGGCTCAGTCATTTTCTGGCAGAGAGAAACAGCCTGTGGGACTGTCTTGGCTTCATCTGTACAGAGAGGCAGCTCTCTGGGCCTGTTTTCTGCAGAACTGCTGTAGGGGGACTTCCAACGGCCAACCTTCCGAGTGGCGGCTGAGTGCCTTGCCGCTGCGCCACCAGGCCTCCTCCAAACCACATTCACCGCCACCAACGTGGTGCAGGCTGAAAGCAACCCTGTCGGACAGGGGAGCCCTGTGTGTGGGTTTTGAAGATGTCACTCGTGATGGGTGTAGAAAGCCTTGTCTCTCCCCCTTGGGGCAGTGCCGAGCACTCGGTCCTTTCCATGTGCTGGTCTTGCTTCCCGTCTGCAGCCCAGTGGGTAAGGCCTGCACCCCGGGGCATGCATGGAGAGGTGGGGAGCACATCCTCCCCATCAAGATGCCTGTGCTGGAGACAGAATTGCCTCTCAGTGGGTGTGGTTGGAGCACCTGAGGCAGGAGGGCTGAGGACTCAGGGATTCACAGCCTCTCAGGGTGGGTGGTGGACAGGTGAGCTGGTGGACAGGTGAGCCGGCGGCACTCATGGGATGCGGAAGTGGTGGAGCCAGCAGAGCCTTGGACTGAATCTCACAGGAGGTGTGGGCTCATTGGGAGACTGCCGCCAGCAGGCCAGGGAAAGATTCTGGGCATGAAGGAAGGGTGTCCCTGAAAGAGAGAGATGTGACACACTGAAAACACTTAGGACTTGGACTCTAGGATTTTAATGCCAGGAGGAGAGTCCCTGTGACATTCTTTGGTGCAGTTTTGATGGGAATGGCTTATTAGTTGTCCTGTAACAAATTGTCCCACAACATGGTGGCTTAAGACAAGGCTTTGATCTCACCCTTTGCAGGACTCAGGAATCTGGGTGTGGTTGGGCGGGGACCTTCTCCCTGAGGATCTTCCTCAAGGTTTCTGTTGAAGCAGAGGCAGCCCAGGTTTCCTCAGAGGAGGGTCTGCTTCCAGGATCCGCCGTGTATGGAGGTCAGGGTTAGCGGCCCCTCAGACTGTTCCCCCACCCTACCCAGGCAACCTGCTCTGATCCTGCTCGTGAAGGAGGAAGCGCTTGATTCACCGACTTTGGTCACCACATCAAGGAAGTGACATCCTGTCACTTTTGCCGTATTCTATCAGTAGAAGCAAGTCTCGCCTACACTCGAGGGGAAGAGATTACCCAAGGGGATGAGTTCCAGGAAACAGGCAGCCCTCCTTAGGTAAAACAGAGGATGGTGCCCACTCTGACTCCAGGTCCTTAAAAACCAGGTCGGGGAGGCGTTTATGGGTAGCAGCGGTGGGATGCCTGGAACGACCCCTGGAGGGATGCTGAGCATGATGACCTCAGCTTAGATGGCACTTTCGATGCTGTGATTCACACACAGCCACCCAGGAACCGTCTTCTGAAACACCTGACACGATGACTCATCCTCCGAGGATGCCATCTGTCAGAGTGTTCATTTGAACATCTAGAAGACACAGCCCAGAAGGGGAGTGTCTCTGGGACTGTGTTGTGTGAAGCCCGTGGAAGACCCATCCATGAGAAGGCTAGGATGCTTGCAAGCCGGGCAGGTAGAAGCCCCCAGGGCTAGGGGAGAGGGTCCTTCAGGCCTCAAGAAGGGCTCATTGGCTTTTCTGTCCTCCGACTAGGCACGGTATGATCAGAAGGTTGGTGTCTCTGCTCCCTGACGCTCCTGCAACAGGAATGCCACCAGGGGCTGGCTTTGAAGAACAGACATCTGTTGTTCTCACCCGATTTCAGAAGCTGGGACACCCACGTTCTGGGTCAACCGTGGTGTCTGTAGCCCTGGTGTCCCTGGGTCCTAGGCCAAGTGACACTGTCTTCTCGCTTGGCTTCCTCTTCCTTGGCCTCGTCCCGTTGTTATAATCCAGGAATGAGTTTGTAGGGGAAACCCCCACTAGTATGAGCTCACTGCCACACCCAGAAACTCTATTCTCTAATGGAGACCACAGCCACCGGTTTAGAGAGAGGTTGACATTCCAACACAGATTTTAGGGGGAGACACAGATAAATCAGTAACAGTTGGCCCTTTTTCTTTTTTCTTTAAACAACAAATAAAGGAGGATTTCAGTAATGAGTCTTGGGAGGGAGGCGTAGGCCACCCAAATTCTGGTTATTTTTTGTGTGGGGGGTGGTGTGCATCACTGCCTCTGGTGGTCGTGGGCTCTACCCAGTGCTGCTCCTGAGAGCCGTCGCTGGATTTGAACCGCCAAGTCCCCGGGCTGCAGTCCCACACTCAACCACTTACGCCATCAGGACTCAGCCCAAATTCTGGTCTTTGGAATCGCTCTACCCATGGTTCTCTCTGGAAACACCCAGTTGATGCGGACCCCATAGATCGTTTTCAGCATCCCCTCTCTGCTCAAAGAGCTACCTCTTGGGCTATCCAGGCTCTGCCATGGTTCAATATGCTACAACTTCTTTAAAGTATTGAAAAGTAAAGCAGTATCCCTCAGAATTAAGGCGGGGCTGGTCCAAGCCCTAGTATTCCCAATAGCTTCATACGCATACAAAAACTTGACAATGAATGAGGAAGGCCAGAGAAGAATGGCTGTCTTTGAATTTTGGTGCCAGTGAAGAAATATTAAATGACCATATCTGTCCTGGAAGAAGTACAGCCAGAAGGGGACTTGAGACTTGTTATCAGGACAGCGTGCTTGGTAATGTAGAAGACCAATAACGAGCTGTTCCTGGGGACATGGACAGTTATAGTGACTGCGAACAGAACTGTCGTGAGAATGTGCGGGACCAGGCAGGGTTTTCTCCGGGTGTCCAAGTGGGTGCCTATGATTCAGAACGGATTCAATCACACCCTACATACAGCACAAGATCCTGGTGGCTAATTAATAGACTCGTAAATGAGTACAAAGATCGGATGAGCCTCCCGAGACCCTTCAGAGAAGGTTGGGTGCAAATCAGATGAGCTTATGCAGATCGGAGTGCGTGATTACAAGGAGGTGGGAAACACAGGTTCCCTAATGAGAAATTGCTGCCTGATTTTTAACAGGTGCGGCTCCGGGGTGATTAGTGGTGGCAGCACGCCCCTGGGAAGGGGGCGCATGCATTCTAGAAACAACATGGGGCGCCTCTGGTGGAATGCCTCCAGACCGTCCCTGCAGAGGGGGGCGAGGCACCACGAGTGTTTTTTTTAATCGTCTCGTGTCCGAGCTGTTTCTGCAGTGAAAGAAATGGAATCTGAGTGCGTGGGAGCAGAAATCTAAAACATATTTTGCTTAAAAAAAAAAAAATAACGGAAAAGTGCAAAGTGGGGAGGCGTGCTGCACCTTGGAATGCAGGAACCAGGCACTCAAGTCCCGTCCTGCTCCGGCGGCCTGGGGGCCTGGGTGGCTGGCCTGCAAAGCACAGAGCTGGTCCAGTTGGACCGCATGAGGAGCTTTTCATGCCACATTGTCATGGCCTTTGACGTTCATTTTGAAGAGACAGAGGTGTCCCAAGGGGTGGGGGGGAAGCGCAGAGGCTTCTGGGACTTTAGAAGGAAAGACTGAGGACCTCTTCTGGGTGGCTGGGAGAATGTCAAGCTTGGTCCTCTCGCCAAACCAGTTGGCATCAAGGCAGCCCCAACTCCTGATAGCCCCTGGGAGTGTGTCTTGGGAACGCTGGTCTCCACAGGGTTCATAGCAGCGGCTTGACAGAAGTAGATCATGAGCCCTACTGCTGGGAGGCCTCTGGGAGGATGTGAACTGCCAGCCTTTTGTGGACTACTTTCACCAGGGAGTCAACCCTCACTCACGTGTCCTGGGCCATGGACTCATTGCAGGTTGAAGGAGCTGAGACTCTGCCCCTGCCCCTGCCCCTCCCTCTGCCCCATCCCTGCCTCTGCCGCTGCCCCTGGGTCTGCCCCACTAGGCTCCCTGGCTGGCTGGACCTGCTGCAAGTTTCCAGGGTCTCTCTCTGCCTGGATAGGGCAGAGTTTGAAGCATATATGGTCCCTGGTGTGTTGGGGTTTCTTTGTTCCCTCCATAAACGTGGGAATGCTGACATGCATGTGGTCGGAGGACCTCGTGACCCAGATGACGCATCCCTCCCTCGGCTCTCCGGGTGAAGGAGAAGATGCCCGATTGGAAAACTGGGGACCAGGGTCGTCAAAGTCATCCTCGCCTCCATCTCCTTCCTCTTCCCATGAGTTTTCCAGAGGACAAGGACAGCCATGTCCGTGCACCCATGGGTGACGTTCTTTCCTTCTGCTGGGTTACATGGTCGACTGAGTCCCTGTGGGCAGGCGGGATCCCTCGGCCCTCTCACTGCCCTGAAGCGCCTTCTGAAGCATTCAGGAGGCCATGGCCAGTGAAGGAAGATGAGGGGTGTGGAAATCAATGAAATGAAGGAGACACACGAAACGGAAGGCCATTTTGCTAAAAATGACCCACAGTCCCAGGGCAGGAATTCGTGCTGAGCACCCCCCCCCCCCGCAAGGAAGGAAGAGCCTGACCCTGCTTGGTATGTGGGCCAAGGCTGAGGGAGGGCCAAACTTGCTTAGAATGGCGGAGTCACCCCTTACTTGTTCGTGCACACCTGGCCGTCTGTGTCAGCCTCCGTCTGGACGGGTAGGTGGGTCACGCACTCTGAGCTGCCCCCCGGCCCTCACCCTGGAAACCAGAGAGATGGCTAGCTCATCCTTCACGCCTGGCCTCATCCCCTCGGAAACCCGGCTCAGGATCAGGAAGCAGCAGCCACCCCTCACCTTCAACCACAGCACAGATAATAAGAAATAGGCCTCGGAACTCTGATTGCAAGTCACTGCAGAAAAGTCAGAACATGAAGAAAAAAGTGAACCACTTCCCTGTGTTCCTGACACGCACTGTGTCAACACTGGGCACAGTGGGAAGCAGGTGCCTTACACACACACACACACACACACACACACACGGTATTTTACCCCTCTTGGCAACCACACATAGCACTCAATCCATGTAGTCCTGAAGTTGTCACCTGGGCATTTCCATTTCCATGCAGCCTCTCAGAAGCATCTAGCATGGATGGTCCCTTTCCAAGTTTATGTATTTCACATTTTAGAAATGTATTTGTAATTTTCATTACAAATCTCTACGGGCCTGATTGTTTTGATGGACCCGCTCACTGGATGTATTAGGCCTGGGGGTGTTGCTTCTATGTCTTGTAAAGAGACTTGTGTTAGGAATTGGCACACACAGCTGTACACGGAGGTACATCCAGTCTGGTTCAAGCCTGTGGGCCAGGTGTCAGCTGGAGGCTGCCTCTGACTCAGGTAGGTGCAGGGGCTGACCACTGCGCAGCAGGAAGGCCACAGACTAATAGTGGATGCTGACTTGCGTGAGTACAAGGCTGGCAGGAGATTTAAGAATGTTGATGAGCCAGGTGCGGCACCCAGCAGGCCCAGCACAGCGTCTATCCATGAGTGAGACCTCTCTCAATTCTATCCACTCTGTTATTCCCGCAGCTACTGGACTGCTTCACGAAGGATCCTCTCCATTGTGGATTTGACCCCACCCTATGCTCGTTCCTATCCGGGGAGAATCCTGGGCCACCCAAGTTTGCACAAAATCCAGCCATCACAGCCGGGCTCTTTACAGAAGGCAAACCAGAGGTGTTTGTCTGCCTGGAGAGAGAGACACTCGCATCAAGAAAGTGACCCACACAGTTGTATAAGTGGATATGTCCAAAAGGGTTCCATTCCAAGAGTTGGAGGTTAACCCAAAGACTTTGCCTGGCTTTCGTAGCTGCTGGGGTTGAGGAAGCAGGAAGGTAGACCCAGGAGCAGGAAGGTCACATTGGTGGAGGCAGAGGTCAGCAGGTCAGGCTGGTGACCGCAGAGTCGAATGAATCCAAGGTTGGCCATGACTATAGAGGTCCCCCATCCTTCCTGGGGTCAGTGGGTCATGCAATGGGCTGTTGGCTCAAGGCAGAAGACTGACATCATGGATGAGGTAGAGGAGGATCCAGGAAGACGCATGCCTGTCTAGAAAGTCCGATTCACTAGGGAGGCGCCAAGCCCGATTCAACTTCCTTCCAGGGGCATTAGGGCTGTGACTGGATCAGGTGGGTTCACTCCACCATGATCTTCTTGCAATTGCTGGGCAAGCCAGAGTGGATCGCATCCTAGAGCTGATTTCCTCCTGTTAGCTGACATCTTGGGGGGAGGCCTGGAAGGCCAAACCGACTTCCACACAAGACGCACACTTTCTAGCTTACTTACCCCTTGCGGTGCTGCCAGCCACATGGTGGACTGCAAATCCCAGCATTGGAGGTTCAAGCCCACCAGCAGCTCCTGGGAAAAAGAGGGGCCAGTCTGCTCCATAAAGATTATAGGCTCAGAAAAGAGAAAATGTGTATGGGGCTCACTATGGGTTGGAATCGACTCGTTGGCAGTGGGCTTGGATGTTGGCTTTAGGTTACTTAGATGTCACGCTGAAGGCATTTTTTTAAATTGTGATAAGTGTTTATGCCAGTCGAATCGGCCCCTTAAACATGCTTGACCTGCACCATTCTCTGACTTTCATCACATGGGTCGTGTTGTTTAACTTCACCATTTCCAGGGTTTTCCAGCACCCGGCACAGAAGCTCCACCAACCAACCAACCAACCAACCAACCAACCAATCAACCAACCTCACTGCCACTGAGTTGATTCCAATCCAGAAGGACCCTGTAAGACAGCGTAGACCTGTCCCTGTTGGTTTCTGCATCCAGAAATCTTTATGGGCATCAGAACGCCTCATCTTTTTCCTGAGAAGCAACTGGTGGTTTCACACTGCCAGCTCTGCAGTTAGCAGCCCAATGCAGAATGTCAGAGGCCACTGGGACTCCCATCCCAGAAGCTCAATGGATACTCCCTTAAACAGCAAGCCACACCTTCCCTCCCACTCTCCGGGTTTGAGGCACATTTTATGGACACTTTGCTCTTTGATGGGGAGGGGCAAGGATCACTACCTGCTTGCCGAGAAGAGGTAGGTTTTGCAAAGGTGTTTTGATGCCAAGACCCATCAGCTGTTGTCCCAGCTCAGGCAGTGCGTGATGAGGAAGCAGACATATGACCTTATCAGCTGGTGTGTATTGACTGCTTACCCACGTTGGGACTGAGCCAAGAGACTCCCACGGGTCATGCATCCCCGGGGCAGGGGGTGGGGGTGGGGCAGGCGGCGGTGAAACTGTGCTTGGGCAGAGTTGGCAAGCGGAGCTGGGTGCTTTCGGTGTGAACGTCGAGCTGTTGTTCACGGGCTGTGTGTTCTTCCCTTGTGGCTCCACGCTTTGTGAGTGAGTGCCTTGTGCATGACAAAGGCAGCAACAAGGTGAGGGCGGGGGCTTCCCAAGAACACGTGGACCCGGGACAGGGGGTGGTGGAGAGTGACGCTGGAGGGGGGGGAGTACAATGTTCTGTCACCACAGACCCACACCTTTGTGGGTCCCTGCCCCTGTGAAGAGGTTCCTCAGAAGGCGCTGGGTGCGACTCTCGGCCTGGTCTTCTGTTCACTTCCCGGAGCCCTCTGGAGAGATTTATGGTCCTGTGTGCTGAGCGGTGGGAAGTTTCTGGTGGGAGAGGTCCGGTGCTGGCCCAGCCTTGCTCTCGGGATACCTCCTGAAAAGCAAACTTCTCCTATCGACACCGAGTTTAAGCATTAACAGGTGTTTGCCTCCAGTCTGTGTGGTGATAAGCAGCAGCAGGTGCCCGGCCCTTGACACAGGCCAGCACAGGTTGCGCAAACAGACCCAACGGGGTGACTTGGAATCCACCCCACCCATACCCCCCGTTCCAGGAACCTGCTGGAACATGGGGGTCGGGATGATTGCATACATCTTGCCGATCACTGGCCCACCGGGAGCAGTTAGGAAGACCAAGACCTGAATGGATGTTGGACTCTGGGCCCCTGAAGAGAGACAGTCATATAAGGAAGTCTGGGGGTATTTGTCACAGCCGAGGGCTCTTTCTGAGGGTCACAGTCAGTGGGGTGGGCAGCTCCTTGTTGGTGGTCTGGGCCACCCAGAGGCATCTTGGAAAACATGTGTCAGGCCGCTTTGCAAAGTCTCAGCCTCGCAAACCATGAGGCTGCACCCTCGGGTGATGGAGTCGGAATGGATTGGGCGGCAGCAGCAGGGTGCCCCCTGCACGGCCAGAGCACCACGGGCCCTGCACCCGGCACGACTTTCCATCCCGTTCTCAGGCGTGTGTTTCACATGCCATTCAACACCGGGCGACTGGGGAAGGTCTGGAATTCCTTGCAATGCAGAAACCAAGCAGGCCTCCAGGTGACAGACAGGTGACCTCTCCTCTGCGTGTCTCTGACATTCCTGGTGGTCACTTGCCAGTAGCTGCGGGGGTTTTCGCACACCCGGGAGATGTAATCAGGTCACAGGAATTCCCAGGACACCTGTCTGGACTGCCGTCCGTCTGTGTGTTGCAGGGCGCGCGATGTTCGTGGGAGCTGCTGTGTGCGCCTTCCAAGTGCGCACGTCGAGGCTGTTCACGTCCTCCTCGTTCCAGTATCGAAACGCTCTTTTACACAACAGCCTGTGGTGGACACAGCCTGGAAGCCTCCTCCTGCGTCTTCAATTCTGCAACCCAGCAGGGGAAGGTGTGACAGGTGCCACAGAGCTCCGGCCTCAGGGAGGCGCCGAATAAAGACAGGGACAATGCTGGGGCCTCACTTTCTCCCGACTTTGGCATTTGGTCCACCTGAGAATGACGGACCCCGTCTTTTCTGCAGCTGCCCTGCTTGTGGCGTGGATGGACAGGAAGCTGTTCTAGTTTGACTTTTGGGGGGGGGGGTGTGATTTTTTTTTTTTTTTTGTTTACATTTGCCACGTGGAAAGGAGAGAAGCGTAAGCAATGTGGACAGAGGTATAAAGATGCATTGTTCCCAGTCTGGTACCTCTTCTCTCTGGTTGTGCTCATGTTTACACAGTCATGCTAGTAGATTCAGGTGTATCTGCCTCTCCAGGGACAGGTGTGATAGGTGTGTTCTCTGCGAGAGGAGATCAAATATACATATCTGTCTTCACCCCACTCCCCCGGCTCCTTCTTCATTTTGATGATGATGTAATTTTCTCTCGGGAACTGGGTGAAGAGGTAGAAGGCCAGGTGGTAGTTTTCAGAACTTTGAGTTGTTTTTTCCCCCCCTTTCTTTCAGTTCTTATTGCTGTGGGGCTTTTTTCTTTTTTACCCTGGTGGGTGTGTCATCGGTAACGCACTCACCCATGCCACACTGATGACACACACAGACGGGCCCACTCTTTGTGCGTTCACCTTCACTGTGCGCTGTGCCCGAGCCCTCCCATCGGCCCCACCAGCGCCCCATTGGCTCTTCAGCATCAGGCCTCGCTCCCCCCACTGCTGACAGCGAGCAGGCCTTGGCCTGCAGAGACCTGATATAGAGACATCACTCAGTTGGGATCAGGCAAGAATTGCCTTTTTGTGACTGACCGGCTTCTCTCAGCCCAAATGACTTCAAGGTTCATCCAGGTTGTCACATGTATAAGGATTCAGTCGACTTTTACCCCCACCCCCCACCCCATCCCGCCCCCCCTTCTCAGGAAGTCTTGGTGGTGCAGTGGTGGTGTGTTGGGTCGCGAATCGCAAGTCCAGCACTTAAAACCACCAGGTGCTCCTTTCAATTCCCACAAGGAAAAGTCTGGGAGACTCTAAAAAAGTCTGGGAACTCCCAGGGGCAGTTCTAACCTGTCCCAGAGGGTCGCCGGGTTTTGACATTGACTGGCCACAGTGAGTTTTTATTTGTATGTTTTGTTTCCTCAGTAATTATACTGGGTTCATTCCAAGGTAGGAATGTGAGCATCTCCCTGATTCTTCTTAACAGCATAACTGGCAGCGGTATTATCCAGACCTCCGCAATAAAGCAAGTCACCCAGATCTTTTGGTTTCATCTGAAAGTTATATTTTCAGGGGACTGGACTTATTCCCATGTGCAACAGCCTTATGGACCGGTGTGGAGTCTTGTTAGAGGGACAGGTGACCTCTGTCTGACGCAGACATATACCCTACCTCAAATGGACCGTTGGACAAAGGGCGCCCACAGACCTGCTCAGAGCCTTCATATGGCTAAAACATAACCCCTGAGCCTCTGTCAGGCTGTTGGGTGCTTTCTCCTCTGCCTGGGCTGACCAGACAGCTGATGACTCCTGTTTACCTGCACACCCAGCAGCTGACGGACCGACCAACTTGGTTCTTCTGCCTGGAAGGGATTGTGGTGTTTTCCGTGGGCTAGAAATCTTGCAGAGGGATTAGCCGGCTCTCTCAGGAAGGAAGGAAGAGAGAAAACAGGGGTGGGAGAGTGGGGGTGGGGGAAAAAGGCTCACTGTGGGTTTTAATAGTACCAACAAATCATTTTACACAAAGGGTTTTTTTTGTTGTTTTTTTTTTCCCAGTTTGAGCTCCCACCTCTCATTTGAACCCCCTCTGGAACCTTGGAAGTCGCACATCTCCGTGGTGGTGGTTAATCAGCCGGGAAATCATGGCGGCTCATTATCGCCATTTGCATACCCGGCGCCTTAATGGAGTTGCACATCTTTCCATCATCTGTTTATGGGGCATTTGCATTTCCTCTGCTAAGAACGCAGGAGGGTATTTTGTCTAATTAAGTGCTGGGGGTGGGGCGTGGGGCCCTCCCAGATGGAGGAATTTAGGAAAACACGTCTCTGGCCCATCTTACGTTCCCTTTGGAAGGGTGATGCCTTTAGGCTGAGCCTTACTTTGCATGTGGAACGGAGCACAGCCACAAGAAAGACTCTTCTTCCACCACGGTTTTTCATCTGCACAGTTTCCGCCTGTTGTCCCTCAGCGCCTCGTTAAACGACCCTGAGTTTATGGTAAAGGGGTGAGAGGCAGGTGCCGGCCTCCTAAGCGCCAGGTTGACGAGGAGGCATGAGCTTCCACCACCATGTACAGTCGGGAAAACCCTGCATGGGGGAGCAGTCTGGTCAGAATGGACTTGATGGCGGTGGCCTCGGATAATACAGGGCAGCCTCATTGTGGGTGGTATCCAGACCATCCATGCAGAGCCTGCCGCCTCTGCTGCTCTTAAAGTTGGGGATGTGTGGTAGGAGGGAGCTTCCAGAAGCTTGTGGGAGCGGAAATGAAAGCCTCGTTGGATCTTGTGGGGGAGCTCTCACAGCTCCCCCAGTGTATGTCAGGGCAGAGCCATGGGGGCTTAGTGGTGAGCCAGGAGGCTGCTGACTACAAGCCCAGTAGTTCAAAACCAGCCCCTGCTTCGAGGGCGAGAGACTGCCTTTCTATTCCTATGCACAGTTACTGTTTCGGAAAGGGCGGGTCTGCCCATCTCATGGGGTCACGAGGGGTTAGAAGTCTCGAAGTGAGTGTTCTGTCTGTGGCTGTCAGCGACTCCAGACTGGCACAGAGAGGGAGTAGAAGGACGATCTGTCCACAGCACCTCCTGGGCCGGTCTTCACTGGGAACTGAGGCCCTTGAAAAGACAGGAGAGGCCTGTTTTCGTCGAAGAACTCCTTACTGTTGAAATGCTCTCCCTGCCTGGCTTGCTCCTAGTTGTAAATATTTGGGAGCAGGTCCCCCTGAGAGGATTTTGCGTGGAATCCGCCCCTCCCCACCCCCCTGGAGAGTGGCGACCTGACCTTTTGCCTGGTGTTACACATGGCAGCAGCATGCCTGCCCGCATAGGCCAAGATGGTATGTTTGGCGCCTGGGCAGCCAGCGCCCCCCTCTCCCCCCACACACAGTTCAGGCTCAGCTCCATTTGGATACGCGTCGTGCGCCAAATCTGAAAACAGGCACAAGAAAGACATTGACAGTTTGGATGGGGTCCAGGGCCAGGCACTAGCTGAGATTAAGGGCTTTAGGGGCATGACATTTGAGTAGGGGCTCAAAGAACTGAATATTTACGGCAGGGCTGAAGCGGGATTATCCGACGTGGGGACGTTGGGTGCCTGTGGCTTCATCCCTGAATCACCCTCCACGTGACGGGTTCCTTAGAGGCCAGGAGACTCCCAGGTGGGAACAAGAATTCTGGCCTTGTGTCCCGTTTCTGATCCCCCTGAGAGCTGGGGTTGGACAGGTAGTGTCTACTGGTTGGCCCATCTTCATGGGTCCAAACCTTCATGTTCTGTGTATGTAGCACACAGCCGCTCCGACATGGCATTCTGGGGCCTGGAAAGTTCCCCTGCCCTGAAAAATGTTGGGTTTACTTCAGGAGCCCTGGTGGCTCAGTGGGTTAAGGATTGGGCTGCTGACTGGGAGGTCAGTGGTTCAAACCCACCAGCTGCTCTGAGGGAGCAGGTCCAGGTAGTCTGCTTCTGCCAAGACCACAGCCACAGAGACTCTGGGGAAGCAGTTCAGCTCTGTCCCCGAGTGTCACTCTGAGCTGGAACGGGTTTGACAGCAGTGGGTTTGGGCTGACTTCAGGAGACCCCCTGAGATAGTTAAGGTTTATTGTGCTAAACCGGGGGATAAACACATGTGGGACTAACTGAAGGGCAGAGAGATACATAGCTTGGTGAACCTCGCCTTTCTAGTTCTCAGGTCTCTTTCTTTCTGGTGATTGGACCAGGGTGCAGCTGCCTTAGCCAGTTCCCTGCTTCAGCTGGCAAGGCTCACTTCCTGCAAGACATCCCTGAGGAAAAGCCACATGGACCTACCCTGATGCAGCCCTGTGTGCTGGAGCCGCCGCGGGGAGACCCCTGCCAGTGCTGAGATGCTGACACGCTCACTGATTCAGCTTTCCCCCTGCAGTCGGCATCATTGCGTGTGTTTTGTGGGATGGAGGAGGACTTTGTGGATCGGTGTCGGACATATGGGCTAAGGTTGGACTTAAGGGCTCGGACAGCACTTGTTTGGGATGCTTTCTTATGTACACTCACATACCCTTTATATACAACTCTCTCTTCTACATGAGTTTCTGCGGATTTGTTTCCCTAGCTCCCCAGACTAGCACCCCACCTTCTGTCCTTGCTGAGCTCTATCTGAGGACCCTGAAACCAGCCAACCAAACTGGCTCCTGGTGGCTCAATTCAGGACACACACACACACACACACACACACACACACACACACAAGCAGGCCCATGTGCTCCAGAGTGGAATGGCCTCTTTGGGTCATTGTCACAGAAGTGGACACTTCCGAGCAGCCATGGGAGGTAGATTTGAACCACTCACATGGAGCTTTAGTTGGCAGTCACCCGTAAGCCCTTTGCCCTACGCAGGGACCCCTGAGGACACCTTGCCTCTTGATCTGTGTCTCCTCCAAGCTGACAGCAGAAGGGGAGTCCCCCAGACCTGAGGACAGACCCTCTCTCCCTCTGGCAAATCTGGCAGATTGATTTCACGATGACGCGTCTCACCCGCAACAACCAGAGTCCCCTTCCTGTCCCCATCCCCGCCACTCTCAACCCCAAGGTGAGCACCCTGGCTGTGGGGAGAGTCGGGGGAAGGCAGCAGCTGTAGCTAAGTGATCGGCCAGCACCCAGCCTGCCTGCTCAAGCCCCTGTGCCAGCAGTAGGCAGGGGCTCGGCTTTGAACCCTGTGCCAGTCACCTGCCCTGCCTGCAGCCTAGGCCCACAGGGAGACGAACAGGTGTGCTGCCGGGGGTCCCTGGTGGCCTCTGACCTTGGCCTGCAAGGTCATCTCAGTCTCTTCCACACCGAGGGAGCAGCTGTCCCATTTTTGTTATAGGCCAGCCCCGGCACGAGCGCCTTATTCTCTACTTTAGGCCCTTGCACCACTGGTGTGCCTGCATGGGCTGCGCACGCATTAGTGGTTTTCGTGTGGCCCAGACAGAAAGCCCTGGTAAAGTTCAGGGCATCCCCAGAAGGCCGGCCGGCTTGTCTGCAGTGACCGGTCAGACGCGTGGGGGACCCAGGCTCTTAAAGTGGGGTTTCTTTCCATCTTGGAGACTTGCCCTGGCCAGACTAGCCTGTCTTTGAAATCCTGGGCTCTGGACAGAAATGTCAAAGCTCTGACCGAGAAGGTGAAACTCCTGAATTTGGGCCTCCCTGGGGTGGCTCCTGCTGACCCGAGAAGCCAAGTGGGCACCCGGGAATCAGGTCTGTGGGCATGTTGGCCAGAAATGGGTGAGGAATCGACGTCGCTTGTTTTCACATGTGCTGATTATCTTTGCAAAGTCTCAAGGGCTCTGTAAACAGATTGATTACTGCTCTGGCTACACCAGGATTCCTTTCTCCCATATTTGGAGTTCTGGGAATATCTCACAGGAACAGGCAGTGTCTATTCATTCCCCAGCAGAGGTAGAAGGGGCGGACCTTTCTCTTCTGTTGAAATTCTGGGGGGACTTCCAGACAGCACCCAGGGCCCTGGCGGGAGCCGTGGAGCATGCTCAGACGGGAAGGCTCTGGGAGCAGGAATGGCCTGAACTCCTGAGCTCTGTGAGGAGATACAATTAGCAGAGATGGAAGAAAGGGCCATGCCCGACAGGCCGTCGGTGCTCGCCGGTGTTGGTTCCGGGCACCAGCCTTTGGGAGGTGGTGGGGAGCTTGCCCTCGATGCTGGGGCACCCGCTGCGCAGCCGTCACGCCTCTGTCAGTGGTGGGTTGTGTGTGGTCCTGAGGCTGACCAGTGTCCAGTGGAACGTCCTGGCTCGAATCGCCTCCTCCCAAGTCAAGCCCATGGGATCCCACAGGTCCCGTCTGCAACACATCCTGGGGCTGAGGGTGCAGGAGTTGGCTCTGTGTGGTTGCACAATGCCTGGGCTCCTCGGGCGTCGTGGGTCCCTTCCACGGCTCCAAGAACCGTCCCGTGTGTGTGCTAGAACGGGGCTTCTCAAACGGTGGTGTCCACGCACCACCCCCCTCACCTGAGGACTTTGCAGCATGGACAGCTGCTTCCAGACACCCAAGTCGGGCTGTGTTTGATTGTGAATTCGTTTGGGGTCATTGCATTTATCTTGACCCCCCCACATTCAGTTTTACACCCCCACATGGGCCGGGACCCACAGTTTAAGATGCTCTGTACTGGATGGTTCACGGACAGCGTGGGGAGCAGAGAGGTCAGGCGCCACGGTGACCCGGGACATTGATTCTGGGTCAGACCTGCATTCCGGCTCCCTGATGTTGGCCTCTCCTGGAGGGACCCTCACATGCACAACAGGGACAGCAATTCTACACCTCTCCTGAGCATGCCAGCAGCTCCCTGGTCACCTGTCCGCCCGAGTGAGCCAGAAGGTTTTCCTGGGTCACCATGCCCCAAGTACCATGCTGGGATTCTCGTCTGCCACGCCAGTTCCCCCAACATCTTTTCTCGTCTAGGAAGCACGGTGCCCCTGCAGGGTGTGCTGCGGTTGTTAAATGCCCTCCTTGCTCTGCTCTTTCCAGGTTCGAAACCAGCACTGGAGCCTCATCATGGAGAGTGTGGTCCCATCCGACAAAGGAAACTACACGTGTGTGGTGGAGAATGAATACGGGTCCATCAACCACACCTACCACCTCGACGTCGTGGGTGAGTTTCCACTTCTCCGCGTGCCCCCGACCCCCTTCTAGCCCCTCTCACTGGGCATCACGGGATACAAGCCTTGTGTTTCCTCGGCGTTTCGGGAGGGACGGTGTGTTTTCCTTCTTTGTATGCACATGCTTCCACCTGCCAAGGCAGCGGAGCGTCTGCCATTTGGCAGTGCTGGGCTTCCTGACTTTAAGCATTGTGGATGTTTCACACGAGCTCCTGGCTGCCCCTGCACGCTCTGGTGTGTGTGTGTGTGTGTGTGGGGGGGGGGTTGGTGGTTGTGGAATGACTCGTGCCGACGCCTGGAAGCCCATATTGCATGCTCAGAAAGTGTGCGAAGGTGCAGGGGTTCGCTGGAGCCAGGAGTTTTCTGTACGAGACAACAGCCGCATGTTGCCACGGGAGTCAAGGCCAAAATGTGGTGAGGACTGAGTCCGTGGCAGGCTCGACAGGAGCTTAGTGTCCAGGGACCCTCTGACGCTCCAAACACGTCTATTCCTGGAGGAAGTTGTCTCTGTGAAAAGATAACAGATTACCAATGAATTTTACCTGCCCGTTCACGGCGGTGCTCTCTGACATGGGGGCAGGGCCATGGGCAGGTCCGCTCACCTCCTTGCCTCAGGTCTTGCCAATTATGATGGGCTTCACTGCAGTGGGCGAGGAGAGGGGTCCTGTTGAAAGATCAAGCGCACGTGGGCAAAGCTGTGCTGGCACCTCGCTGCGCTGCCATCTGCATGCCCGGCAGTTCGAAACCACCAGCAACCCCGAGGGAGAAAGCCTGGACTTTCTCTTCCCGAGGACCAGCAGTTCTCCACCTGGGGGTCCCGACCTCTTTGGGAGGGATTGAACAACCCTTTCACAGGGGTTGGCCAATGCGTAGCTGTAGCAAAATTGCAGTGATGGAGGAGCAAGGAAAACAAGTTTAGGGTTGAGGGTCACCGCCTCATGAGGAACTGTGTGAAAGGGCCGCGGCATCAGGAAGAGGGAAGACACTTCACAGAGTCTCGGGAGACCCAAAGGTCAGGGTCTTTGAGTCAGCGCTGACTCTATGGCCGTGAACTTGGGACGTCTGTGTCTCTGCAGCTCCTCTTTGTTATAGTCGTGGTGGCACAAGGCTTCTTCCTCCAGCCGTGCGGGCGCCAAGGATTCTGGTGTTGGGCCCTGGCTTCTGGTCACTGTGCAGTTTGCCTTTTCCGCATTGCGTTTGCTGACTCTGGCTGAAGACAAGACTGGATGCCCACTCTGCTTCATGCTGCCTTTCCCGGGACTCTACAGACACACCTGCCCACCGACCCACCGCCCAGCTGAACACCGGCATCCTCTGTCATTCTATAGGCACGCCTCCCAAGTCTTCCACCCTTGTTTCTCTTCTCCTTCAATTCAGTCCAAACTCATAGATGAGAGAGTCCCACCCCCTGGATATTTGAATTACCCACAGAGCCATTAAGAATCTTCCGAAATACTTGATTCATTAAATTGCGTGGGTTTAGCGCAGTGCCATGTTAGGTTCACTGAAAATTAAGCAGAAAAGCCATTTGATTTCCTATTAAGTTCAATTACATTAGATCCCTGCCTCCCCAACCCATCCTGCCTTGATCGGCACAATACAGACTTTCTAAATATTCTTATACGCACTCTGTATTCATGAGTGCAGCAGCGCTCGGTGAAAAGGGGGGCCCGGTGACACTGGGGTGAAGGCCTTGGCTGCTGCCCCAAAGACTGGTGTTGGAGGCCTGCAGCCAGTCCACGGGAGAAAGGTGAGGTGGTGTGCCTCTGTCCAGGTCACGGCCTCGGGAACAAGTCCTGCCCTGTCCCGTCGGGGTTCCTCGGAGTCAAGATGAATTTTGCCCCACGGACATTTGCTTTTATTTCTGAACCCTGTGTCTGTGTCCACCAGAGCCTCGGTGTGACGTTTACAGGTTTGGGTCAGATGTGGATTCTGAGGGTATTCCTCAATGCCATGAAGCCTGCTTTTCTGAGAGAGAGAGAGAGAGATTGATTTGCGGTGTGTCACTTGAGGATTGATCAGGGGCAGAATGAGTGAGGTTTCCCACAAGCAGTTGTGGTACAGAACGCACCTACGGAGAAGTCACGTTCAGAGGGAGGAACGTAGTAGCTGGCATCTCTTTAGACGTGGCCGGCATGCAATGCTGCCAAGTTGGTTCTGTGGTCCTGTTGGCCCCATGCCACCCAGGGAATACAGCACTGGCTGCTCCTCGCCCTTTCCACATGATTGCTCTGTGTGACCCCACGGTTGGCACCAATCCCTGAGGATCTTCCCCTTTGAAGGTCTCGACCCTCTGCCAATCGTGAATTTGTTCCTGAGCGCCTGGACCACCTGCTGACCACACGTCCAGGGTGCACAAGACCAAGTCTCACCCCCCACACTTCCAAGGAGCTCTCTGATTGTCCTTGCAAGACAGATGTGTTTGTTCTTCTGGTAGACCGTGGGGCGTTCGGTGTCCTCTGCCAGCACCGCCATTCAAAGGCATCCATTCTTCTTTAGTCTTCCGTATTCGCCCTCCAGCTCTCACCTGCCTGCAAGACCATTGAAAATGCCACGCTCAGACAGGCCTACGTGTCAAGGTGACAGTGACCTCTTCGCTCCGGGACACTTTAAAGAGGCCTGTTGTATCCGAGTTGTCCAATGTCATACGGTGCTTATTTTCTCTTATGACATGTCGCCTCCATGGGCATCGATGGTGGGTCCCCATAAAATGGAATCGACCATTTCATCCCACCCCTGCAATTTGTCCCGATGTATCGGATGGGTCCCGCTTTGAGGATTTTTCATTTTTTCACCTTGAAGTAGAGGTCCACCCGTGGTGGTGGCTGCTATCTCTGATCTTGATCAGCATGTGTGACCCCCACATGCCCCCGACCACTCCTGCTGCCACCCTCTTCGTCACATAGCCCAGTCCCCCCCCCACCCCCACTGTTTGTTTGCTCTGCAAACAGTCGGAATAAGTGGGGGGGGAAGATTACAACCCGACGCCCCCGTCTGCTGAACTGAAAGCCCACAGCAGCCCCTTGTTCCCATCCAGCAACGATCTCTTGCCCTTTTGGCGTCAATGCAGTGTAAGTCCATCGTTCAATCGAAAACCACGGGATTTTAATTTCACCTTGGACCTCATGTATACCGGATGAATATGAAAGTGTTTAAAAAGAGGGGTTTTTTTATGTAAAGAAAGAAAGGTGGCGTTTGGGCTAAAAGTTCTACATATCTCTTGTAGACGTAAAGAAGGGAGGGCAGGAATGAAAAAATGAGGCCACATCTGCCCTTTGGGCATAGGATTCCTTCTGTCATTTATTAATATCGGTTGGAACCCTTCCAAGGAAGCACCGGGTCCTATCACTGGGCCACTCGGGCCAAGACTCTTGCTAACCGCAGGTTTTAGCTGCAGTTGTTCTGTAAAACATGTAGTACACATCACCCACCCCCCCCTTGCCCCACCCGCCTCGCACTGTCTGGCAGCTCATCTCCCACAGCCCTGAGATCTCTCTCAGAGTGTGGGGCTGGGATGTGGATCAGGCTGCTGAATAATGGAATGGTGCTGTCGAATGTTAATCCCCTGGCAATCCGTGCTGTTGAAATGAGCGGGTGATTCAGTGGGAGCCGAGCGGAGGGCTCGGAGCCTACGGAGTGATGCGGAGATTATGTCACAGAGTTGGGAGATCGCCCAGCCGAACGTGGGCCAATAATGACACAATGCTGGTGGGGAATATCCATTAAAGCTCAGCCTCCATAATTTTCCAAGCCCCGGACTGTCTATATAAATAGAAGCCAAAAGTCAGCGGAGTAGAAGGCGCTCAGAAGGAGGGAGGTGTGGCATTCTCTTGCCTTCGCTCCATCAGGGTCCTGGTAAGAGCTCAGCACCGAGGGGCAAAACCGATCGACCCCCTCATGGAATAAGAGCAATAGCCACCAAGCAACCAGACTCACTGCTGTCATCCAGTCCCTGGTGACCCATAGCAAAACCACCGGACAGGGTAGCACAGCCCCTCTGGGTTTCTGAACCGGAATCTCTTCACAGGAATAGAAAGACTCACTTGTCTCCCTAGCAGTGACTGCTGGTTTTGAACAACTGACCTTGGAGATCCCAATGCTTAACCACTGTGCTACTAGGCTCCAAAATAACGCAAAACTCACTGCCACTGGGTCACTGCTGGCTCACAGCGCCCCTCTAGGACAAGGCAGAACTGCCCCCTGTGAGTTTCCGAGACTACCACTTTTTATGGGAGAAGCCTCGTCTTTCTCCCAAGAGCCTGCTGGTGGTTTCCAACTGCTGGTCTGCGGTTAGCAGACCAAGGTGTGACCCCTCCGCCAACACGACTCCCCAACAGGAGCCTCTCACACCGGAGGTTGACAGGGTTGTTAAAAGTACTTCTCTACAAGTGGGGACAAAAGGGGTTCGGGCTTCCCTGAAACGCTCCCGTGGCCCTTGGGTCCTGTAGTGTGAAAGCTGCGTCCTGACTTCCTGGCGAGTCTGCGGTGCTCTGCTTTGCCCACGGAGCCCGTGCCGTGCCCTCTCTCGTGCAAACTCTCCCAAGGCTTTTACTTCTGTTGCTATGAGACGGCGATGTGGGCTTCAGATAGCACGAGGCATCAGACCAGATCTTTTTATTGGGATTCTTCCCCGGAGGGATGTTCCCGTAAGTGCTTTAATGGAGCAGCTGTGGGATGTAAGGGGCATTCCGTGTTCTGGCGGCCGACAGCACACCGTGGTTGTGTGCGAGGGAAGTGCTCTTGCTTATGGCAGTGCTTTTAAGGGCCTTGCTCGGTCCTCATTAAAACCAATACCATTGCTCTCCGGCTGTCTCATCCTGGGGTGGGGAGAGACCCACCTTGTCGAGGTGGCCAAGGAGCACGGGGCTCCCTGGAAACGGCTGGCCCCTCCTGGAGGCAGACGTCTGTGCCGTCTGTCCATTGTGAGTGGCAGGGAAACCGGATGGAGACTGGATCCTGACACTCTCCTTTTGGCTGTATTTTTTTTAATTAAATGCTCGTTTTATTGGGGGCTCCTACAGCTCACACATCAGTGTTGTCAAGTGTGTCTGTACATAGGTTACCATCATCACTGTTGATACTTTCTCTGGAGCCTTTGGCATCAGCTTTTCTTTCATCCCCGCCCCCACCCCTGCGCTCCTTTTGTCTTCAGAATGACATGGCAACAATGTTACAAATGTGCTTGATACAATGGATGGATGAATGAATTGTGATGATAGTTGTATGAGCCCCCCACACAATGATTAAAATAAATGAAATGTTATGCAGTTTGAAAAAAAAAAAAAAAGAATGACATGGCTGATAGGAGGAGGCAGCCTTTCTCCTCCTGTTGCTTTGAGGGAGGAGCCTCGGGGCATGATGGGATATGCCTGGGGCTGCTAACTGCAAGGCCAGTGGTTTGAAGCCATCACCTGCTCCCTGGGAGAAAGGTGAGGCTTTCAGCTAATGTAGAGATGTATATTGGAAACCCACGGGGGCAGTCCTGTGTGCCCCCTGAGGTTGCTTTGAGCCGGAGCTGACTGGTGGGCAGGGAGTGTGAGGGAGGTCTGGGGGGATGTGTGGCAGGACTGTCAGCCCACAGGGAACTTGGTCAGGGGATGTAGCTCTTCAGTCTCTGATTGCTTCTCTGTGACTTTGGAATGACCTCTGGGCTCCTTCCTCTGGTGGCTGTGTTCATCTCCCAGGGCTGCCATCACTTGTTTGCTATCTGGGAGGTCGGGAGCCTGACATCAAGGTGTTGGCAAGGTAGGTTCCTTCAGGAGGCCAGGCGGGCGCTGGGGGACCTGTGGTCTCCTGCAGCTTAGGCCTCCTTCTCCCTCCGTGCATCTCAAAGACCTTTCTCTCACCAGGATGCCTGTCATCTCCCAGTGCTGGTCAGAATTGCCTGGGATACCCCAGGGTGAGCTCATCTCCAAATGTACAACTTAATCACATCTGCAAAGATCCCTCTTCCAAATATGGGGACACAATGCTTACCTTCCCAGGGCCCCGTGCAACCCCACCACCAGAGTCCCGAGGTTTCCTTGGGTTAAGAGAGAGAGAGAGAGAGAGAGAGAGAGAGAGAGCCTCCAACTGCTGTCTGAGTGACCAGCCCCCAGCGATTGTTTTCCATTTTCCAGACTCCATTCCTCTGGGAAGGGTGAGGAGGCCTCATTCCATCACATCCCCTGGCCCTGGAGAGGTGTGAGGAAGCAAACCAAGTCCTGTTTGGAGACCAGTAGTGGCCCGTGGTTGACATTCAGGAGTGCACGTGGGATGAGGGGTGGTACTCACCAAATTGCCCCAAGGGCGATGTGATCATGGGCTTCCACACAGAAGACCACAGAGTCTTAGTCCTTGGAGGTCACGGAGTTGCCATCTGGGAGGTGAGGGAGTGCAGGCCAGAGAGGACTGGTGCTTAGAAGGCAGAGAAGGGACCCAGCAGGTGTCGGGTCCTCAGTTTGGGGTTTCTATACACTCAGTCTATGGGTATCGTGAGGTTGACTGGCAGGGACTGATATAGCAATTAGGTCCTCCATCCAGCTCTTTATTGTGGGAGGCAGGGAAGGAGGAAGAGAGAAAAAGATGGAGATGGTTGGGCCATTTGATTTCGACGTCAGACCTTTTCTTCTTTGGGGTGTTCAGTCCTGCACCTGCAGAGCCCTGTGGGGGTGAGCTTCTCACCTGGCATTTGACGCTCCCAAGAGCAGAGGGTGGCGGAGGTGAAGAGGGGGCCTTGACCAAAGTAGACCACGGCTCCCAGAAACATGTCCTCCCCCTGGGGTGAGAGCTGGACCAGGCAGAGGGAAGCTAGGGACTGGCCGCTGTGGACATCCCCTCTGGCTGGGCGGGGAGCCACTCCGGCCCAGCCACCGGCACCGACTTGCCCTGCTGGGCCCTGCCGGTGAGCCGGTGACATGAATCCGCTCTGACTTGCTAAGATTCCCCGGGCGCCCAGGGCCTGGGACGTGACGGGACAGGGCCTGACACTGGAGGAATCCTACCGGCTGCCGCCTGCCCTCAGGTGCGTGCGCGCAGGAATGAAGAGCCCTTTTCTTCATGCCCTGACGGATAGCCTGACAGGGCCGCTGACACCTGGCCCCGGCTTTTGGCTCCCAGCCCCCCAGTGGGAGGAGACGTTGCGTAAATTGTTTGCTGCACGGGGCTGCTCCATCCTGGGAACACAAAGGCTCCAGTGAGGCCGCTGAATCGAGTGGAGAGGCCCAGGCCTGGGATCACCAGAGGCTCGCCACATGCTCTGAGTGGGACCACAAGGCTTGGATTTGGACTTGACCATAGTAGTGCCTAAGTCAGTGACAACGAAGTGGCTCATGGGTTTATCTCTCTCTCTCTCTCTCTCTCTCTCTCTCACTCACACACACACACACACACACACACACACACACACACACACACAGACACATATGTCACCTGCACAGAGTCTGTTCCGACTCATGGCATCCCTATGGGACAGTGTAAATTGCCCATCGGCGTCCGAAGCTGTCTCTCCAGGAGTAGAGAGCTTCCTCTTTCCCCTGTGGAGCTGCCGGCCCTGCAGTGGGCCCTGCCACTCGGAACCTCTGTGCCATCAGGGCACCTTGAGATCCCAGAGCTGCCGAATGGTCGTGCTTGGTCCCTTACTCTCAGGGGAGCTCGTCTCTGCTCTGGGTTCCTCACGCTTCTGGGGCTGGTAGAGGTGGGCGTGCTGAGGCCCATGGAGCCCTGGGGCAGAAAGTGAGTTCAAAGCCAATCCCATCTCTCCTTTTGTGAGGCGGGTCCACCCTCCCAGGGCACCTGCCTTTCGGGAGAGCGCCCCTGGCGGTCCTGGAAGGAACTGCATCCCCTCAGTCATCTGGTCCTGGAGAGGCCACCAGGCCCCCTCTCTCTGTCTCTCCACCTCTTGCTCCCTGAAATGGGAATTGTCCCAGCAGGGACACAGTTGTCTTACCAGGGAGTGGCTGTAGTCAGCAGAAATAGAGGTCTCATGTTTAGAGGGCCGCCACCACTGCCTCTTACCATCTCCGCAGAGCAACCCCACAAAATAGAGGAGATCTGCCTCTTTGGCCGTCTGAGGCTGTCATTCAGTCTTCATGAGGCAAACAGCCTCATCTTTCTCTTGAGGAGCTGCTGGTGGGCTTGAACCACTAACCTTGCAGTGGGAGGATGGAGTTCTAATTCAGAGTTCCAGCTCTCAACAAAGCCCTCTGTCTCGTCCTGCCGGCCCCCGTCTCGTCAGCGTCTGCTCCTGGGCAGTCTTCATGTGTTGGACGCTTACTTCTCCCCCCCTTCTCCGAGGTGCTCATGCGGTTAATCGCTCTCATAGCTCAAGACAGATGGGCCCAGACTACACCCTGCACTGCTCCTGGACCGTCCACATTACGAAAGATGGCTCTTTTCCCAAATGGGCTTCTGACCACAGGCTTAGCGGTCAGGACTGACAGCACATGGATCTGAGGGGCACGTTTCAACCAGAAGAGGAGTCGCGGCCTTCCCTCCTGTTGGAGGGTTGTGGGGGTGGGAGAACCAGTGAGTAGCAAAGAAAAGCACCCCGGGGATCATCGCCCCTCTTGGGCTCTGACTCCAAACCAGGTCAGCATCTTGAAGCCACCTGTCCCTCCAAGCGGTGTGTCTACCCCCTACACAGTCCCAGGGGCCATTCCACCCTGTCCTGTCGGGCCGTGGGTGCTGGAACGGACCCAGTGTCCGAGTGACAGTGACCCTGTAGAACAGCCCACACCTGCCCTGTCAGGTTTCCCAGACTGGTCTCCATGGAAGCAGACTGCCACACCTTTCTCTTGCCGAGCGGCGGCTGGGGGTCTTGAACTAGGGGCTCCTGAATGACAAGCTGCCATCACCCGCACCCTCTGGTGTGTCCGATTTGAGTCAACGGCAGAGAGTTGTTTTGTTGGCTTTTCTTTTGAGTCTTTCAGCCCTGCCCATCCTTTGGGGCAGATGTCAGCGCATCTTGATAGCTGTTCAGGTAGCTTTGGGCAGCTTCCAGAAAGGGTCACTTTTCAAACTTGTTTCACAATCGGGGGGCAGGGGGGTGGCTCCAGCAAGGTGTCCCCCCTCCTCAGGAACCCAAGAGCAGGTGGTGCCACGGGGTACCGGCTCTCCGGGGTCACAGCGGCCAGAGCAGCCTGCTTGGGGGCCGTGTTGGCGCTTTGCTGTGATCGGCATGTTTGCCATGGCTTCCGCAAGTCACCTGCTGCCCTTTGGCCCCAGCGTGGAAAAAGGAAGATTATTGATCACTTGAGAGTCTGCCAGGGGCCCTGGCCCAGGCGGCTGAAAATCCAAAGCAGACTCAATGCCAAATGAGTCCATTCCGACTCAGAGCGAGGCTGTGCCCCTGTGGCTTTCTGAGACCGCCACCCTCTTCAGGAGCAGAAAACCTCGATTTTCTTCCCTGGAGCGGCTGGTTTCGAACTGCCAACCTTGGTGTTGGTAGGAGGGGAGGGCCTTCTTTCTCTTCTGTTGGCCGTGGAGAAAGGCCCTTATCTCTTCCGCCCCCAGGACCCCAGAAGGGGCTGGGAAGTGAGCTAATGGGTGCCCTCTGGTTAGGTCCTGGACGTTGAGCCTCTGGGGTGGGCACAGAGGATGCTGCATTTGATGCCTCCCCAGGTTTTGTGGGGGGGGGGGGTCTGCTCCCCAGACTTGGAGCTGGTTCAGTTGGGGGCAAGGAGAGGCTGCGCCCACCAGCACCTGGGTGGGTAAGTGCTCGGTACCGGGCCAGGTTTAGCAAGGCTCCTCTACTGGTGTGTTCTGCAAGGAGCCCGTGGGGCTTTACCAATCCGCCCCTCGCTGTTGAGTGGATGCCAGCTTAGGAGAAAGCAGAGCTGCCGGGTGTGTTCCCAGGGCTTTCCCGAAGCAGACAGCCTCCCCTTCTTCCTGCAGAGCGGTGGGTGGGCTTGCACGGCTGACTTTTCGGCTGCAGCCCAGCCCTGGAAGACAGGCCCACTAGGGCTTATGTGCAAATTCCCATCAGGGTGGGTGTGAGTGCACAGGAGCCGTTGTCTGCTCCCTCCTGTAAAGGACACATGCATGAGATTGTGACTATGCATTCCTCTTCCCTTAGAACACACCCACATCCACAGACCCTGCCTCACACTGGGCACGGAGAAGGTAGGGCCCAACACTATCATAGGGACACGCTCCCCAGGGAGCCACCGAGTTTGGGTTGGGAAGGGCAACTTTCAGGGTTCTTGTTCCCTAAAGCAGCCCCGGCAGCCTAATGGTTAAGAGTTGGGCTGTTAACTAAGAGGTCAACAGTTCAAAACCACCAGCTAGTTCTGCAGGAGAAAGATGAGGCTTTCTATCCCCATAAAAAGTTCATAGTCTCCTGTCTAGCAAATTGTGAGCCCGAGAGAGACACGAAAGCCCCAGCAATGCTAGGCTAGGGCAGGTCCAGGAGCCCTGGTGGGGAAAGGGCTATGTGCTGGACTGCTAACTGCCAGGTCAGCAGTGGGAAACCACCAGACCCTCCAAGGGAGGAAGATGAGGCTCTCTACCCCTTAAAGAGTGACGGTCAGAAACCCACAGGGGCAGTTCTGCCCTGTCCTACAAGGTCACGATTACTCGGTATTCTCTTGGCGGCAGTAAGTTTGGTCTTGAAGGCTAGTGAGCTACACAGTCACTCTGTCCTCCCAAGTAAAGACAAACCGACCGGTCAGACTGTAGATTGTGCGACTCTCCACCACCATACTGGGCAAAGACGTGATCTTTGGAGCCAGGAGATTGGCCTTTGTCCTGTCGCTCTCCTTCGAAGTTGTGCTTTCTTTGTAAAAGGACGTCCCCAGGTTACTTGGTTGGACATATATACTCTGGGCTGAGGTGAAAAGGCGAAAGACCCGCATAGAGTTTAATCTGTGGCCAGTACAAATCAAGAGGACCACGTGTCTGTGAGACCCCCCTCTGAATATTTCATTGAAGGGGGAGGGCTGGAGGCTAGTAGGAGGGGGTCCCGTCAGATTTGGCCAGTGAGAAACTCAACAGCAGCTAGTTCAGCGCCTCTCAGCCTTCCTCATGCCTTGACCCTTTCACACAGCTTCTCATGTCTTGCTGACCCCAACTGTAAAGCCATTGTCATTGCTACTTCATCCCTGTCACTTTGCTATTGTGATGACTTGGGCGATCCCTGTGAAAGGGTCATTAGAACCCACCCCCCCAAGGGGTCCCGGCCCACAGGTTGAGAACCGCTGCTCTAGTTGCTTCCGATTCATAACAGCCCTGTGGAGCAGGGTAGAACCGCCCCTGTGGGTTTCTGAGCCTCTTTGTGGGAGCTGAAAGCCTCTCTTTCTCCCAGGGAGCAGTCCGCTCAGCCATGAGCAGAGAGGGCATCTGACTGGAGCCACGTGTGTGTGTGTGGGGGGGGGGGGGG
>PVJH01014311.1:0-57339 GCA_004026705.1 Nesogale talazaci
GCTGTGACACCACTGAGTTTGTCACCCCGAGTCCCACCACTGAGCTGTGACACCGCTGCACCAGTCATCCGAGTCCCACCACTGAGCTGTGACAACGCTGCACCTGTCATCCGAGTCCCACCACTGAGCTGTGACAACGCTGCACCTGTCACCTTGAGTCCCACCACTGAGCTGTGACAATGCTGCACCTGTCACCTTGAGTCCCACCACTGAGCTGTGACACCACTGAGTTTGTCACCCCGAGTCCCACCACTGAGCTGTGACACCACTGCACCAGTCATCCCAGTACCACCACTGAGCTGTGACAACGCTGCACCTGTCATCCGAGTCCCACCACTGAGCTGTGACAACGCTGCACCTGTCACCTTGAGTCCCACCACTGAGCTGTGACACCGCTGCACCAGTCATCCGAGTCCCACCACTGAGCTGTGACACTGCTAAGTTTGTCACCCCGAGTCCCACCACTGAGCTGTGACACTGCTAAGTTTGTCACCCCGACTCCCACCACTGAGCTGTGACACTGCATATATCTTTCTTGTTTCCATGGCACATGCAGGAAACCATCCGTGTATTTAATCATCAAGTAGGCCATACATTTCCCAAAAAATGTACACCAAAACCTCTTGGAACTATCCCGTAAGCGAGTTTTGGGATTCGCTAGAGCAGAGTTCAGACCTGAGCACCTTACTTCTGTCAACGGCAGTTTGACTGCTGAACCCACCTGCACACCCCAGTGTCCTGTTTTCCATCTGGGTGTTTAAGAAGGGTCCAAGGCAGAAGCGGTCACAAATACACAGCTTCACAGCAGGGTTTTTTTGTTTGTTTTTTTTTTTCTCCCACAGCAGGGTTTTTTTTTTTTTTTTTTTTTTTTTTTTTTTTTTTTTAGGCATCACTGCCCTGGTGGTGGGTAGGAGGACCAGCCTTTGCTCCTGGGAGCCGGAATCGAACCTCCATCCCAGTGGGCCGCAGTCCCGCGCACAACCACTACGCCACCTCTTTAACAAATGCGCACATCTGGATCCCAGAGGGAACGGCCACATCCCATGCCTTCAGGGCATTACTGGTTTGCACTGACAGGCCTCAGCGGGAAGCCAGATATAAGCAATGCTTTCAAGGTAGAGCTTGTAGAGCTTGGGACTGGTGATGGAGGAAGGGGAAGGTGGGAGATGGTGAAGTATGGCAGTGAAAGGGGAACAGATAAAGAGGGAAGTTGATGGCACCTGTCCAGTCACGCAGAGAATGAGAATTGGGGTTCGGGGTGGGGGGGAGGAGATTGAAAAGATTCAAGAGGCATTTGGATGTACATTCAACAGGTGGGGGGGATTGAAAAGATTCAAGGGGCATTTGGATGTACATTCAACAGGTGGGGGGGATTTAAAAGATTCAAGGGGCATTTGGATGTACATTCAACAGGAGAGCGGGCTTATGAGGGGCTGAGAGCCTAGGCAGGAGCTCGGGTTCCGGAGGCCACATCATGTCTGGGACTGCTGAGCTCATGAGGGGGACCAGACACGTCAGGAAGAGAATGTCAAAGGAGAGGAGCTGAGATTGGGGGCAAAATTCTACAGAAACACAGGAGAAGACACCCACAATGGGCACAGGCTTCTTTTGCTTCGTGCAGCTCTGCTTTCCACACCGAGGCTCAAGGTGGCACGAAAGTTCACCATGCTCGGCTGCTGAGCAAAAGGTTGGAGGTTCAAGTCTACGCAGCGCTACCACACAAAAGAGGCTGGCTATCAAAAGAACACGCTGTGAAGGACAGTCTTGCTTCATAGACCCATTTGAAATGAGAGTGATAAGAGTAAAGAAAAATGTGATATCAAAGCACATGTGCACTGAAATAGTTAAGGCTTCAGAGGTATTGCTTATGAAATTTAGCCTCTGTTGACTCAAAGGTAAAGCAAACACACAAAAATGTGTGTGTAACAGAGAAGGTGAGAGGGAAAGAAGAAACGCTAAGAGTGAATGGGAGAGAATGCTGAGAATAGTGCAGGACATGGCGTTCCTTTTGGATTTGGAGTTTTTCTTCTAAATTTTTATGTTTAAAATTATTTCCTGTGTGCTGCCTCACCCACCCCCAAAATAACAAAAATGAAACCAAACAAAAGGAAACTCAAGGTCTGCAGAGAATCAGAAGCATCCCGCCTGAGCTGGGAGCTTGGTGACATGGCCCAGAGCAGCCGGCTGCTTCCCTGCTGGGTGAGGCGAGGACACCTCTGCCCTGCGAACAGAGCTGGGCCTGGGGCTGGCCTAGAGACCACACCAAAAACAACAGAGCCAACGAGCGAGGGAAGAACAATGGCAGCTAGCATGAGGTGGCCCATGTGGTGAATCACCTCAGCAATCTTTCCAACCAGTATCACCACCATCCCCTTGTGGAAAATGAGGGTAAGAGACGCTAATGAACTTGTCTACACAGACTGAGAGCTGATGGATTTCCAAGTTGCTGTGCTTAACACGCAAATGATGTCTCTCTGTCACCACAGCTCCGTGTCTTCCTGTATGTCTTTAGTCTACAGACTTGGTTCCCAAATGCATGGCATCACACTGAGAGCCTTTCACAAGCACACACGTGGCTGGACCCCAACTCTGCCAGGGAAAAGCACGTGATGCTGTTTCAGCATCACTTTGCTCTTACGAGGTCAAACTGCTGTCCGCTAGACCACATGCAGACAGATACCTCAAGGGCTTGTCCACAATGCTGGAACCTAAACCAGACATTCCATACCCATGTCCAAGATGAGATGGAACCAATTCCTATGTTTAACCCTCAGGTCATCATTTCAAACCAATCTCACTGTGATTTCGGTAACCTTATCACTCTTTGGAACCTTCTAGGCTTCTTTCTAGTCTTAAGTCAAAATTCATTTCTCCTCAGCCACCCAAATATCATCCTATGCAACGCCACCCAACATACCATTACCCTAAAGCCCAGGGTCTTCAGAGGCTTCTTTTTCACTGTATTCTTTTTATCCAAATGTTTGGCTTCTGTCTTTCAAGTTTGTTCTAGTGCATTTTCTTTTTCTTTTTTTGGGGGGGCATCACTGCTCTCCGGCTGTGGGAGTAGGAGGCCCAGCCCCACAGCTGGAATTGAACCTCCGTCCCAGTGGGCCGCAGTCCCGCGCACAACCACTACGCCACCGGGGCTCAGCCCTCTAGTGCATTTTCATCTAGCCAGTTAATAAACTTATTTCTCAGCTCTAGAGCAGACACGAAAAGATCCTACCTCTATTTCCTAACTCACTCTCTTAGCTGCATCATCTTTCTCAATTAGAAGATTGTCCCACAGTAAACTTAAGAGAATCTTCTGGAAGCAGATAGCTCTCAACGACTGGGTAGATCTGCAGACGACCAATGGCCTAAAGGTTGCCAGTTCAAAACCACACACATGGCACTGCAGAAGAAAAGACAGGTGACCTGCTTCCAGAAAGACTACAGCCTAGAGATGCTATAGAACAGTTCTATTCTATAACCCAGGATTGCCGAGAGTGGATATTAATTTCATGGCAAGGGAGGTTGACCTTCGGGTTTGATATCTAGTACGTGGACATGAGAAGGAGACAGACAGTACAGGAAAGGTGAGCACTGCATCTCAAACAAATATGCACGTTTCTCTTGGGTCCGTCTGGCGAACCTCTACAGCACACAGTGGCAGGACGCCGGGGGTAGGACGCAGCACCCAGCTCTGTGACTCCATGAGCAGCCTCACCTCGCACCCGGGAGACGCCTCCAGCTGTATCTGACCACTGTCGGGGCAAGGGAACAAAAGGCAGAAAGTGAAATTTAGAGTTAATGCTCCCATGTAAAGCATAAAAGCAGATGTTTGCTACTAAAATGTAAACATACTTCAGTGCAGCATCTTGCAATTCTAAAGCTTCCGCAGATTCCATGGGATAAAGGTTGACAACACTTCTGTCTGTAATATCTGTATTTAACCTAAAGAGTAAAAAGAATAATAGATAAGAGAAAATTTATTAAAGAACTGGAGTACTTTGGTTAGATTGTATTGAAAATGTTAGTACATAAAACATTCAGGAGCCCTTATGACTAAGTGGTGACAATTTACATCAATTTTCCCATCTCATGGTATTTTTCTATCCCAAGCCAAAATATCACTTCCCATCTGCTGTTGGAAGCAAACAATTGGAGGTTCATGCCTACCTGGAGGTACCTCACAAAAAAGGCCTGGAAGGTGTCTGTCAACAAAACATGCTATACTACAACAGGAGTTTCTGACAAAGAAATTAAAATTTTATCCTAGAACTTTGCTAACTTACAGAAGCAGGTAAGACATGGTATATTCCTCAAGGGTATTTCATTTTAATAGGCAGAACTCTTTAATAGCTATAGAATCATTCCCTTAAATATAAGAACCTATAAACAATTCAATATATAATTTATATTTCTGACACAGTCTCCAATGTTGAGGTTATATAAAATACAGGGCTCTAAAATTGAATCCAAAAACAAAAGGATAATTTATAAGTATAATTTAGAGGTCAAACAAAATCCTGTCTCTATGAAATATGAGATAAGGGGAAAATCCAATGTGCATATGAACTCTGTCATTACTAATATTCAGTCCCAGGCAGGTGAAGTGCTCACTCTTTACAAAGAGCAAAACTAGGTCCCTTGCTTTTCTACTATTACAGTGGCTCACAAAAACATGAATGCAAACTTAGAACTGCCAATTTGTAGTAATTATTGCAGCACAAACAAGGATCTAAGGCAGCTAGAGGAGTGGCTTATCTTAGGGAGGAAATGAAATCCATACAAAGTTTTACAACATAATATAATTTCAAAACAGCACTCCATAAAGATGCAAATTTGAAGTCACTTAAAAGGTGACTCAGGGATGTTCTGCTCCCAATGTGAATCATGCCTATTGTCCCAAGTCACTCGCCCAGGTTAGCAACCTTGGACTCAAGGCATTTCAGAGCCAAACAGAAACCTGCCAATGCTCAGTTCCACCCACTTCTCCTGGAACCTAATGCAACCGTGGCAGGCGAGAGGAGTCACTTCTCCTCAGTGCCAGTGGCTTGCTGATGGATCCTGACCCAGATTCCCATGCCACTGCTATGTATACCTGGAGCCCCTGGTGCAAACAGTCAATGTGCTTGGCTTTGCTCATCAAAAGGTTAGAGATCTGAGTCCACCCAGAGGGGCTCAGAGCAAAGACCTGGTGACCTGCTTCTGGAAATTCCGTTTTCAGTGCATATGCACTCGGACACCCAGAGGCCTGGCATCAGGTGACTTCCATTCCATGCTCTCAAATCAGCTACACGTATAAACTACTGCCCAAGACAAGCTCCAGCTAGTAATAGTTCAAGTTCTCAGAGTGCCAGGACTAGGTCTTGCTTACTTTAGATCCCCCCAAGGAGCACACTGATAATGTGCCTGCCCTCTAAGCACTCAATTAAGGTCTACAGGACTGAATGCTTTCAAGTCAATAGCTGGAGTTTTTCAACCATGCGTGCTGAGCCTGACTGCCATGTGGGTGGCTGGGTGCTCACCCTGACACGATGAGCCTCACAGCCCAAGAATCCAGCAGGGCTTGCTATGATGTAAGTCCTACGGTCACCAGCTGGTCACCAGCTATAAGACAACACCACCTTCCTAATGACATGCCAACACTCCTAAGAAGACTACTGGAATTTACTTTGGCTCCATGTCTCTGATGGCATGCCTCTGATGCACGTTGGACTGATCATTGAAAGCTGAAGGTTTGTGTCCACTCAGAGGAACCTTAGAAGAAAGACCCAGTGACCTATTTTCAAACCCCCACCCCCCAATCCCACAATTCTAATCTGATACCCACAAGTAAGGTGGGTTCCAAAGTAAATTAGTCGTTGCATGTTACAAGGTATACTGCCCATAGGAATTGACTTGTCCTAAGCTAATACTAAAAATTATATTCCCTGCATACAGTACCTGTTATCGGTACTAAAGCCCGGTTCAAAGAGAAAGATTATCCTAGAACCTATATCTTTGGGCATGCACACTTTACTTAACAGATATATATTTGGCACAGGCAGTTATAAGGATAGTAGTACTCTATATACCAATTATTTTGTCCCTTACACATTTATAAATCAAGGATGCAGAGGTTGACCAATATAAAACCTATACTTTTATTATATCTGATTTCTAAGAATTAAACCAAAAGTTTCAATTGGAATTTTTGTGGGGCAGTGGAGAGGAAAAATGAGTACCAGTATTTCCAAAAGTTTAGTTCGTAGGGGAACAGGTAATTAAAATGTTTACTGCTTTGTGTTAGTGGTGAGATTGAACCCAAATTTTGTGTATAAATAATTTGAAATATGAGCCAATGGGCTCACTGTGCTGGTATGCAGAGACCTAGATGAAGGAGAGACACACCCACCTGTCTGGATCTTGCAGCAAATCCACTGCTTCTCTCAGCTGCTCAATCATTGCTATGTCCATAGTCTGGGCTTTGGATGAATTTATTCTGCAACGTGAAGCCAAACATGAGAATGAGAGCAGTCAGGAAAGCGAGGACATTATCTCTGTTCCTAAAATACAGACAATGAATCACTGGTAGTAGGGGCCATGATTCAAAAGCTACATAGCAATGCACTGATTTAAAGGGCAATTGATATTTGAGGGTGTTTCCTGTGTCCCACAGAGGTGCTGGTAGGTCTGTGGGAGAGTTCTAGTCTTCTACAGGGAGACTCAGTTCAATCCCAGGCCAATGTCCCTCAGGCACAGCCACTGTCCATCTGTCAGTGTGTTGCTGTCTGTGATGCTGAAGCGGTTTCACGGGAGGGCTACCTGGCATGGGACGAAACACCTGGCAATCTACTGTAAAGAAACCAGCCAGTGTGATTCCCACAGATCACAGTGGTCTGGCGCAGAACCAATGAGGGGGATGGCATAGGACCACACTGCGGGCTGCTTTGTTATGCACTGGGCCACCACCCACCGGTCCCACCACGCCATAGCAGCTACCTACAACAGCTACCACTTTGCACCGAACTTTCAGCAATGTGCCCAGTCACTAGGGGAAGAAACCCTACAAAGCAAAAGAGTAGATTCAAGTTGATAATCCAGAGAAAAGATGTCAAAAAGATCCTAAGGACCAGAAATCGACTCTATGCTTCAAGTTAAAACCCCAAACTCACTACCATGGAGCCCATGCTGTCTCAGAGTCAACACCTGTGGGTTTCTGAGTCTGGAACCATTTCCGAGAGCACAGAGTCTTTCTCCCTTGAAGCTGCTGTTGGTTCCAAACTGCCAGCCATGAGGCTCACAGTCCAACATGTAACCATTTCCCCACCAGGGCTCCTCCCACGAGTTAAAGTCCCCTGGAAATTCCACGGGGCAACTGAGCATGCAGTAACACTACCCCTCGGAAATCTTGTCAAGCAAGACTTTATAAGTAGAGTATGAGAGGTGTGCATTTGGGTTGAAATTAACCCATTCTTGAATTTGCCCATTCTTTGACCTTGGGGAAAGAGAAATCCCTCTGTGCCCCTGTTTTCCACCTGTGGAATGGGGAGTGAGAATAGAAATACCTGCACAGGAGGAGGGTGAAGATGGGCTTGCCAGCGGTGCAGTGCTGAAGATGGGGACCGCCACGCGGTATTTCATTAGTGTTGCCACCACCATCAACTTCAGAACTGAGAGCAGCACAGTAAACATCTATGGCTTTCTCAGACTTCCCTTCTGATTAAAGGAGGGAAGTGCATTCCACAGATCCTCTGAGGGCCAGTTCTCAGAAGGAATCGAGAATTTCCAGTAAAGACATTCTACCTGCTCTCAACCTCAAGTCAAGTAACAGTAAGGACCAAGCGGGAGGTTAAGACGTCGGACCCTTCTTGACAAATACATTACGCATCAGACATACGAAGACTGCAACGTATCAATGCTGGCGGGTGAAAATGATAGCTCGCCAAGACAGCAGACGAGAACATGGGCCTCAGTGTGATCTTCGGGAGCTGGAGGCTTGTAGCGGGCCTGTACTCACCGTCCCTCTGGTGGCCACTGGGTGTCCTCTTCTATCCGCAACAGCTCCTCACAGTCTTCTGCTCTGCCCTGTGGAAGGGAACACATGGGTCTGCTGAGAAACACAGCTCATCAATGGCCAGAAAAGGGGGTCACCTCACATGTCAGCATAGACTCAGAAATGTTGCATTTTACTGGCCCTCTGTGTGTCTTCTTAGATTGTACTGGTGTTCAGATTATTCCCTGGGCTGGTCAGTCACACCTGCTCCCTCCTTTTCTGACAGGGGTGTTCTGGAGAGTTCTGTGTTTACCTGTGGAGGAAGAGTATTTTTGTGAACTGAAGAGGGGTGTGTGTGCTGTGTATGAGAAAGAGAGCGAGAGAGCTATCTGTGTGTGGGAGTGTGTGTGTGCGTGTCAGAGAGAGGGAGGGAGAGAGTGTGTGAACAGAGGTCTGTTTATGAGGAGAGATGCTTCAGAGAGAGAGAGAGAGAGAGAGAGAGAGAGAGAGAGAGAGAGAGAGAGAGAGATGTGTATGCACAGAGGAGGGATGGGTGTGGGTATGGCTATACAGAAGGATGTGTGTGACAGAGGTGTGTGTGTGTGTGTGTGTGTGTGTGTGTGTGTGTGTGTGTGTGTGTGTAAGAGAGAGAGAGAGAGAGAGGGCGGTGCATCCATGAGCAGAGGTTTGGGTGCAGCAGGAGAGATGCTGTGCGCAGAGATGAATGTGTGCTGAGGAGGGACAGGCGTGGTAAGGGTAAACAGAAGGATCAGTGTGTAAATCTGTAATTGAGGAAGGGTGTGCACAAGCGAGGAGGGGCACGTGCATGTGGGAGCGGAAAGGTTTGTGCACTGAGGAGGGCTGTATGGTGGTGGCGGTGTGTATTTGTGGGAGGAGAGGTGTGCTCGTGCGTGGAGCAGGTGAAATTGCATCTAACAGTTCTCAGGTGTACAGCAGTTGGATTCACAGACATGTTCTGCCATTATTTCCCAAAGGGAACTGAGCGGTTGGTGGGTATATTTAGAGAGGCGTGTCCCGCAGGCCACTTTCCACACATTTCCTTCCACTTTCATCTCTCGCACAGAAAAATGCTTTCACTCAATGACAGCACGGAAGCCGCCCTGAATGGGCGAGCGCTTTCCGGCCAGGAAGGAAGGCTGGCACGAGGCCGGTGCTCCGTGTCAAGGTTCTGGCACATGCTCAGCTGATGGGAGGGCCAGACCTTCTCTGGACGTGTCACCGAGGGCTGGCTGCACAGCACGTGGGTTTGGGCGAGGAAAGCACTCAGACATTCAGTACAGGGGCGGAGGGATGGGTCTGGGTCAATCTGATGCCATGTCCCGCTCAGAAGGATGCGCTGTATATTCCTGGATGGCTGTCTGTTTCCTACTAGGAACGCCCGAGGACCGCTCATCTCTTCTGGATGGCCATCACCTGAAGTGCTGGAGGTGTGCCCTGACAGCTTATTTGGAAGGCAAAGTGGGGCTGACTGACTTTTTGTTCCTTTGAATATTAGACAAGAATTGCAAGAATAAACCCAAATCACACCCACTTCATGGCTACCACGTTGGTTCTGACTCACAGCCGTTCTGCAGAGCACAGGACCGTCTCTGTGGTTTTGGAGACTAACTCTTTATGGGAGTCGAAAGTCTCATCTCTGTCCCATGGAGTGGCTGGTGGTTTAGCAGATATTAACAGAACAAGCCGTAACTCACTGTGCTAAGAGTACAAGGCACTAATCCACGAAAGAGAAACTACAGAACACCTGGAGGTCTAGGGACTGCACAATACCACAAAGTTGCTGGCTTCGGGGGACATGCCCAGACTTCCAGCGCGCGGGTTGTCAAGGTGTTGAAACTCAACACAGTGCTTTTCTTTTAACTCCCAGCCAGTCAGGTTATTGCTCCCACTGTCCCCTGGACTTTCCTAGGAAAGTGTCTGTCTGGGGGAGGGGGAAAGTAGCCTTGGTTTCAGCAGAACTTTCAGACTGATATGAACTGAGCAAAAAGGCCTGGAAATACTACTTCCAAGAACAGCCAGTGAAAATGGTCTGATCCGGCTGTACCCGGGAGTTGACAGACAGCAAACACTGACAAGAAGGACGCTAGCTCTCCTCCCAAGAACAGTCACTGAGGCTGTATGATGAAGGATATGGCACGACACACTGAGTTCTTCATTATAAATGGAAATGACACCGAAAGGTATATGCAGCAGGAACCAATAAACTAGCATTGGGCACTGTTTGTGCTGACCTTGGAGAAGATATTCTGCTGTCTTGATGAAAAGGATAGTTGGCTGTGTATTTAAGGCAATAGGTTTTCCCTGTCATTACGTCATGCTAACACTGAGAAGCCCCTGTGGGTTTCTGAGACTGTAATTGTTTACAGGAATAGAAAGCCCAGCTTTTCTCCTGCAGAGTTTCTGGGGGTTTTGATCAGGCAACCATGCAGACTGCAGCATCATACAGAGCTCCAGAAGGTAATGTATTAGTACCCTTGAACGTAGCTTTTAGGCTTCAAACATCAGAAAATGAGTACTGACACAGCCGATCCCCAACTTGCCTTAATATAGTTCATAAATTCAGAACTGAGGACATCTGCTCCTTCAATAAACTGGTCACCCTCTTCTCCTACGTTGTCACGGTCACCCAAAAGGGAAGGCTCCAGTTGAAATTCCTGAGGAAATTCTCCTGTTGGGAAGAGAGAAGACGGAAGCATGACTTCAGGAACTGGTCCTCATCTTGAGGGGGGCGGCCTGCTGGCTAGTAGTCTTGGACCACAATTATCTTATCTGGTCATTCCAATCTTCCCTCGGACCCTCTTCGGGGGTGTCTAAATGATCTGAGATTTCTCTTCCTTGGCAGAGGTGAGGAAAAGATAGAAAAGGGAGGTAGAAAGGAAGAAAAAAGAAAAGCCATGGAAACTCTCTGTCTAAACCAATAAGTCACAGACTTAAATATTGACTGAGCAACTACTAAGCAAGAGGCATTTTACTGAACATTTTCTGACTTGATAAAAAGTGCTTATCCCGATTCCTGTTCTTCAGGAGCGTATACTCGGATGGAAGGCTGTGAGAGGGCACCGAGATGGTGGCCCTGGGCACAGCAACAAGGGACGCCACCTGGGCTCCGGATCTCGGGTGAAGCATATGTAAGTAGGTGGCGCTCCAGAAGAAGAGGACGCACCTCCCGCCCAACTCACCCAAGCCGACAATGGAGCAAGTGGGCAGTGGGAGTGGCCTGCACAGGGCTGTCTGCAGAGAGGGTGTGTAGACATCCTTTTCTGAAGAAACTCAAACTGCATCTATCAGTATCACCACTGAACTGAAACTGCTGATTGACTTTGTGAACTGCCTAAGGCACTACAGCTCTGAGCTGCCATGCCTACCCAGATACAGGGACCCTTCCCATCACCTGGCCCGTCTGTCTGCACGGGTTCTAAGGCTGTGCCGCCTTCAGAGGTGCCAGTTCTAAGTGATGATTTTGTCAAAATGTCCATGAATTCAGACGTAAGGCTGAGCTGCTCAGTATGAATGTCCCTCTATCAATGACATTTTGGGGAATGAAGTAGTGACTAAGGGAGGGGAGAGGCTTCCGTTCAATTTCTAGTAGGGTGTGCCTAATAATGTCACTCAATGTAGTAAGACAGTTGTAAACATCTTTGTTGTTAGGGCCAAGACAGTGCAGGAAGTACTGCATTTAGGCAATCGACAACTACATCTATCCCCTATTATTACAGGTTCCTGGTCGTTGGTGGCCCTGCTGAGCAGCCGTGGATTGTGAGTCAAACTCGCCTGTCACCGCCCAGGAGAAAGATGAGACCATGTTGCTCATATAAAGACTTTGGAAAGCTGACAGGGGTCGCTGTGAGTCGGAGGTGACTTGATGGCAGTGTGTGTGTGTGTGTGGGGGGGGGGGGGCTGAGTGGATGTTGAACATGACTCTGGGTGGCTAGACACAGGAGGCGGCCCAGGGGAGTAGGGTGCCGTGGTTGATACAATGAGTTACCTCACTCACCGGGGGACACGAGCCCGCTACACTCCTGCGAAGAGGGCTGCTCTCTCAGGACTTCGAGGGAAAGACTGGGCTTTCTATTTCTGTACACACTGGCTGTCTGGGAAAACCCACAGGTGCCGCAACCACTCAGCATCGCCATGAGGGCAGTGAGAGTGAGAGCCTGCAGACAGGAGCTTTGAGGGTGGCCTAGCAGGGTATAGGCTGGGCTGTGAACCACAAGGCCAGCAGGTTGGACACACCCACTGGTCCTGGGAAGAAGACAAGGCTGTCTTGCTTCCATCAAGAACTGGAGCCTCGGAAACCCACTGGGGCAGCTCCCCATCACCCTCTGGGGCGGCTCTCAGGCAGACTCGACGCAGTGGCAGCAAGTTGTCTTTAGGGTTGCTGTTTTCTCTGGGCCAGCTGACTGCTCACATCTAGCACAGAGGGGCTATAATGCACTGAACAAATGATACCCTTTCTTTTTCAGCAATTTGCCTAAAACACTACCTCTTGTCACACATAATATTACAAAGTTTATCTGATTAAGACCGTGACAGTTATACTTTCAATAAAGTTATGTTTTTTTTTGTTTCTTGGGGGAGTATCACTGCCCTCTGGTGGGAGTAGGAGACCCAGCCTTGCTCCTGGAGAGCTGCTGCTGGATTTGAACCGCCAACCCAGTAGGCCGCAGTCCCGCACTCAACCACTATGTCACCGGGGCTCAGCCCTAAATGTTCTGTTTTTATCTAACACCCTGAACCCATTGCCATCTAGTCAACTCCAACTCATGGCCTCTCATCGGGCAGAGCAGACCTGCCCACAGCATCTCCTTACAGAACAGACTTTCATCGTTCTCTCCCCTGCGGCCCAGCTAGTGGGATGGGATCACTGACCTGTCCGCCAAGCACCTAATCACTGTGCCATCAGGGCTCCTGTAGAGAGAGGCCATTGTACACGAAGATGGAGAGTGTATGATGCCAATCAGCAAGTCAGGTGAGCACAAGTGTTCAATGGAAAACGTCAAAACTAAAGCATAACTTATCAAAGCAAGCCAGTCAGTTTTGGACGTCCCTATCGCGTTAGTTTACATGGCTCTCCTTTTTCCAATGTGGACATCCTCTAATCAACCACTGCCATCGTAACCCAAAGTACTAGAAAGTCTATAATTTCTAAAAGTATTAGGGAGACAATTTTCTTTGAGCAGACAGCAGAAATCGAAACACTGTCACTGTGATCATGTGATAACATCATCCAGTGAGGGCGTCTCCGCAGGTATAAAACATATCATGAGGCTATGCCGAGTACAGCGATACACATATACCGCTTTGCCGATGATTTACCCACACATTTAGAATCACAAAAGACCTTTGAAATGACCTACTCTATTTCCTGGCACAGGTGAAGGAATGAAGGTCAGGGGGCTTGTCCATGAACAGCAACAACAAAAACCCAACAACTCCCTGCCATTCGTCAACTCGGAGTCACAGCAAGCCTACAGAGTCCACATCAAGACTGGTGGGTTTGTTTGTTTGTTTGTTTGTTTTTTGGGGGGTGGGGGGAGGTGGTTTCTGAGGCTGTAAATGTTTATGACAGTGGAAAGCCTCTGCTTTCTCCCACAGAGTGGCCGATGGGTTCAAACTCCTGACCTTGGGGTTTTCAGCCCAACACAGAACCCTTTAGGCATCAGCACTCTAGCTTTTCAAGCAGATTCCTGGAAACATGTCAGTGACATCCCCCCCACCCCGCCACCCCCAAATGGGAGGATGTAGAAGGAATGTACATGGGCACTCTTCTAGGCCCAGCCCATTAAATCTCCCGTGAGCACACGTCTACACTCCTGCGGTTTGAACCCTGTGAGGATGGTAGTAAGAGGATGGAAGGTTCTTGGGACTTTGAACCACCATTTGGAGGAGAGAAGCCTGCCAACTAGCTTCTCCAATGAGAACCTAATCTGGATGGCTTTCAGGCAGTGAGATTTGGAAAGCCAAGGCAGAGTTATCCTAATTATATATCGACTAAATCAATATTTCTTTCAGAGGGTGACCTTAAAGAACCTGGTGTAAACCATCAAGAGAAGAACTTCACTACTTCACAGCGGTGTGACTGAGCCGGTCATTTCAATTCCCTGAGATCTGCTTTCCTCACCTATGAAATGGCACAAGGGCATCCAAATGGCACGGAGGCATCCTTCGAGGACTCTGACCTATCAATGAGCTCATCCTCCCAAATTAGCTATGGGACTGTGCCCCGCAAGTGTGAAATGATGCTACCCCCACCGTCATACGTGTGTGTATTTAAAATGTAACACTTGGAATTTAGCAGTAAGCCCTCTCCCCATCTTTTATTTTCAGACCTTTCCCTGGGCTCAGACGATGGCAGGAGTCCTCCTTGATGATCTGCTCTTCTTCCATGATATTTGACATTGGTACGTTAAGGCTCACAGTATCTTCGTCGGAAGGCTAAAAGACAGGAGTGCACTGTTTTATTCAAGGGAGACTGGTTATCAGTGTAGACAAAAAGAATACTATAAACGAACATTTTATGATTTTTCAAAAAACAATACTGAGGACAGGAAGTCAGATGCAAAAGTGGGCAATTGCACTAACATAAGTTAAAAAACAGGAAAAGTTAAGCCAAGGTGTTTGAAGCCAGAGTAGTGATTCAAGTAGGAATTTCTCGGATATTTCTGAACTTGGAGCAGTTAGATCAGTGTGTGTTCACTTACAAGCATTTACCATACATCTGCTTCTTCAGACGGACATTTTGAATGGAAACTTTGCTGATGTCTAGCTTATTGCAGCAGTGAAGAAACCCAATGATGTACAGCTGCCCAAGACCTATTAACTGTGCTAAACAAGAACACACGTGCCACTTTGAGGACTAACGTGTACCTGATCCAAGCCATGGGATTTGTAATCAATGCATATACATTTGGGAACTGGTCAGTGAATGAGGCACACTGGACAGGAATTGATACCCTTGAATTATAGTGTTGGTGAAGAATATCGAGTGCACTATTGACTTAGAAGAACAAGCACATGCCCCTTAGAAGCATGGATGGCAAGATTTCCCCTCACCGACTTCGGCCACGTTGTCTGGATGAATGGTCCTGAGGAAGGGCATTCGACGTGAGGGAGAACATTTAAAATGTGTTGAAAAACTCGGCTTACACACGAGTATGTATGGTAAAAGAACACGTGTCCTCTCATTTTGGAAAGGTTTCAATTGAGCAGCTCTCCCTGGGAGTCTCCTCTCAGACAGTAGCTAGTCAAGTTTCTTCAGGAAATCTATGATTCTGTCACCAATGGAAATATGGCCGTTCAACTGTTTAACCAGGTCTCTATTTCACGGCTGCTACTCAGTGAAAAGCTTTCCAAGGCAGAGGGGTGAGGACTCCCCATTGAACACATGGCAGATGAGTCAGGTTTGCTCCACATTTCCTGAGGTGATGACTTTCAGGGCAGAATGTTTGTTGTCATTTGCTTTTTGATAAACTCAACAACTGTTCAGGAAGTAGCAGAAAACATGTGTGCATGCCACTCATGTAACATTATCTGAGCCCTAGGTTTTTCTGCTTATCTTCAGGAAAGTATGACTGTAACTTAATCACAAACGCTCAATCATTCCACGGTACTAGCCAGAGAAAGGGAACCTCGTACTTCTGATCATTAAGCCTCACAATGACATACTCTGAGAGACAAGGCAGCAGACCAGGCACAGTATCATACCTGCCAAGCAAGAGGCATAGGAGGCAAGAGAAGTTAATTTTAAATTGCATCATTCTAAAACAGCGGTTCTCAACCTGTGGGTGCCAATCCCTTTGGGGTTCAAATGACCCATCACAGGGGTTGCCTGATTCATAACAGTAGCAAAATTACAGTTATCAGGTAGCAACAAAAATAATTTTAAGATTGGGCTGAGCCCCGGTAGCGTAGTGGTTGTGCGCGGGACTGCGGCCCACTGGGATGGAGGTTCAATTCCAGCAGTGGGGCTGGGCCTCCTACTTCCACCACCGGAAAGCACTGATTGCCCCCCCTCCCCCCAAAAAATCTAAAAATACAATAATTTATGGTTGGGGGGGGGGGTCCACCACAACATGAGGAACTGTATTAAAGGGTGGTGACATTAGAAGGGTTGAGAGCCCTGTTTTAAAAGATGAATTTCTTATAAGTGTTGCCCAAGGCTACAATGACAAGAGAAGGCCAGAAGGAAGATGTGGGTATTTTATTGGGTTGAATATAATCCTTTCTACAGTCCAACTTCCTTCTACCCTCCCCCACCTTAAAAATTCAGAAAAATCCCAATGATGTGCATCTAATTAAAAGGGAAAGAATCAGTGCTCAATCTCCATTTAGAATGGTATTTGCATTCTGCATATACTAAGGGAGAACAAAGAGATAATGGGGTCCTTTGTGTAATGCTTTATTAACCAACTTAATTATTTTTTGATGACATGAAGGCGAAAACAGGGAGTCTCAATGTAATAGAATATATGCTTAGGGAGAGTAATTTTGAAATAATGCTACATTTTAGGGGGCCCCAGACTTTTAATAAAGCAAAAAGTGATAAATTACAATACATAAGGAAAACTATGTGTTTGGTTTCTAACCCCCAGAGAACGTTAGAAAATTATTTTTTTTTCAGAAAACTATTAACATGGTTTCAAAAGGGTAATTTTGTTTTAATGACACTGACCTTTCTCTTCCTGCCTACTAAGTAGCCTTCTGTCAAAACCAATTTCCTATATTTGAAATATCTTGAGGTATAATAATTTTTATAAGGCATTTTGTAGAAAATAAATTCAAATGTCTGAACTGTGAACTAAGCCTGATAGACCGAGGAAAACTGAGAAGCAGCTCTCTCCTGAGAGTTACGGGAAATCAAAAAGGAAAAATAGAAAGAAGTCTCCATGGATATGGTAGTTGCCCCATTAGTTATGCTGTAAAAAGCATTATAATGCCTTAAACTCCTTAGCTATAAAAAGTCACCGATTTTCATAAGAAATGGGGAGTCCCAGGTGATACCATTATTACTAACATAGTCGTACTTTCTGGCAACTTGGGCCAAGATTCAAAATGAGTGCTAAATGGTATTGGCACTACTTATAACCCTTATAAGAAGCCCTTAACTTACAAGTAACCAAATGTTTGTTCAATTAGCTGTATAAAATATAAACTTAGATTTACCAGAAGAAAAGGTAAAGGGGCTACAAAAAATTTATGGAAAGGCTTGATTATCTTTTAATTCAAATTGCCCATAAACTTTCTGATGCTATCATAAAAAATACATGGCTATTCTTATGGATAAACTGCTACAATGTACTGTATGTAAAATTCTTTCAACATTCACACACATAACAAACTGCCTTATCAGAAGGCGGAATTACTCTGCCCTTAGGAAAACATATTTACAAAGATTCCTAATGGGTCACTTAGTCACGCCAAGTACTTTATTAGGCATCCATGACTGTACATAACATGGAGGAGGAGAGGGAAAAATTCAAACCCTTCAGGCATTTATAAGAGATTGAAGGTACGCAAAACGTAAAAACCGTTAACGGAGGTAATCCTCACTGTGCAAACACAGAATGTTCCTATGAAACTTTCCCGTATGCCCCAAACTGCTTAATGGATACAATGTCCATTAATTGATATGGGAAAACTCCCTGCGTTTCCCTGACCCCAAAAATAACCTACTAAATCACACAATAATACGGAGAACCTAAAGTGGTGGCAACATACAGCATTCACAGATATGGCTCAAAGAGACAGCAGCTTGAGGCTAGGATGCTGCGTGCAGTTTCAGAGGGAGGGGCATCAAGATGCTGCGTGATATGCAGTCAAAGAAAAAGTCCAAATCCTTGCTGGATCTCTTTCGCCTTATGAAAAGGCGTAGAAGCTGACGTACGTCTTTCATAAGAGGCTAGTGGTGCACGGAAAGCTTGGAAATGCGGGGCTATGTGTTCCTCTATCACTTGGAGGATCTCCAATTGCTTTCGTTCATGAACATCATCACCCACTTTCACGAGGATGCGTGACTTGCCAGAAAGGAGGGGGCGCACTGGGCAGCAATGTCCTGAGGGACAGAAGGAGGGGCTCAGACGCAGAACTTTACCTCTGTGGCTGACAACCGTTTGTCTCCATTGTCACTCCCGACGCCTGAGTCGGAATCCTTCTTGCTGGAGTGGATGTCATCAGTGCTGAGTTCATTTGGAAAAAAATTCAAACTTAAAAGTTCACACCATGATACAGCAACTTAAATAGTCTAATAATGACTTGATGATGTATTTTAAGAAAATGATTATTATAAGGCAATATAACAAATTAATTCAGTACTGAAGATATGGGTGCTACAGCAGAGTGTGGTAAAGACATCAGATGATACTGAACTATTAGAAAGAACAGGGACCTTAAAAGTAGGAGTAGGGAGTCCCCCCCAAAATGATTTATTTTTTAAAAAGGAGTGGGAAAGAAGAGCTTATATCAAGGGCTCAAGTAGAAAATATTTAGGAAATGAACATGGCAACATGTGTACAAATATGCTTGATACAAATGATGTTTGCAATATGATAAGAGCCCCCAATAAAATCATTGAAAAAGGGCTGAGCCCCGGTGGCGTAGTGGTTGTGCATGGGACTGCGGCCCACTGGGATGGAGGTTTGATTCCAGCTCCATGGATCAAAGGCTGGGCCTCCTACTCCCACCACCTGAGGGCAGTGATGCCCCCCCAAAAAAACAACAACAAAAAATCATTTAAAAAAAGAAAGGAAAAAAAAAGAGAAAAAGCAGGAGTAGGGACCAGATTTCCAGCAAGGGCCAGGAGTGGAGAGCAGCCTCTGGACACTACATCCATGCACAGTGCCCCTCCAGGATCCAGAAGCCCATCAGAGGAGCAGCACCAGAATCAAGAGCAAGAGCATGGGACAGAATGATGGACTTCCCAAGCCAGGAGCAAGTTGAGTGCTTTTCTCTATCTAAGAGGCTGGCTTGTGAAGTGGGGTGCCTCTGGATACTTAATTGGACTTGCTGACCTATGGAAACAGAGCAGAGTGCCTTTAGGCTGAGGCTTACAGGAATGGTGTGGGGGTGCCTCTGGGCACTTAATTCAAGGAGCTGGGTTTGCCCCCCCCCTCCCCCACTAAGCTTGAGTTGAATACTGGTGGTTGAAGTTTATAGCAGAGTGGTATGCCCCTTAGAGCATTTATTAGCAGGCCTGAAACTTTGTAACATGTTCTGGTGAACAACTACCCTGAGTTAAGCATTCCTCATTGACACTGTACTTGTTAACTTCCTTAATAAACTCTTTAATCATGAATTTTACCTGTAGAGTCCATTGCAATGGATATTAGAACCCAAAGTAAAATACAGAACATTACTTAAGATATTTCATGAGGTATCAGAAAAAATAGGGTCTGGGGTCTTAAAACAAATTGCCATCTAAGTGAAGCATCATCAACTAAGTCCATATAGAAGTATACCAGTCTGTGTGGTTCAAGGTTTCTAAAGAATAAAATACAAATCTCAAAGAGTTTAAATTCTGGACACTTGGTTCGCAGAAGACTATGGATGGCAGTGGAAGCCCAAAATTCATTGGCAGGGCTTCCAACAGGGATTAAGCCTTCGCTGAATTCCCTCTGAGCATAATCTAGGGATATGAATAGTCTTGATACCAGGGAGATTATTTAGGTTAAAATGTAACACTGTATCATTTAATCTCCCTTTTGATTCATTTCAAAGTTAAGTTTTTAACATTCTCTTGCTTTTTTTGTGATTAAGGCTTTTCTGCTTTGTTTTCTCAGCTTTGTTGCTTCTGTTTTCTTTGTGTTTTGTATGTCCTTCTGCATATGAAATCCAGGAGAGGTAAATCTATAAAGATATTAACTGGATTAAAGGGCTGAGCCCCAGTGGCGCAGTGATGGTGCGCGGGACTACAGCCCACTGGGACGGAGGTTCAATTCCAGCAGTGGGGCTGGGCCTCCTACTCCCACCACCGGAGAGCAGTGATGCCCACAAAAAAAAAAAAAAAAGATATTAACTGGATTAATGGCTGTCTCAGCACATGGCAGGGGAGGCTGGAAAAAATGAGGCGCTAACAATGAGAACAAGAAGGGAGAAAATGTTCTGAAATTGATTGAGGCGCCAAGTGCACAACTCTTCTTAATATGATTGATATAGTAAGTTGTGTGATATGTAAATTATATGCCAATAAAACTATTTAAAAATTTTTAGTCTGGTATTAAAGAAAATTAAGATATGTGCCTAATGAATGTCAGATGTTTACACAACCTAAAGCTACCGACAGGGACTGCTTCCTTGTGGTGGCTGTGTGTCTGCGGAGCTGAGCTTCATGGGGTTTGCGGTGATGGCCTTTTGGAGGCAAAGTACCGGCTTTTCTCCTAAGATAAAATACCTGTCTCAGAGTTTTGTGGATGTGGGCACTAACCAAGAAGCCTACCCCGGAGCAAGCAAATCATTTTACCAAATCAATACACTTGGGAGGGGGCAGGAAGGAGGAAAAGAAAGAGGAGCGGATACCAATGGAGAAAGTTGAAAGAAAATGTTTTGGAAATATTGATGGCAACATATGTACATGTGTGTTTAATATAATTGAATGATAGATTCTTCTAAGATTTGTAAGAGCTCCCCAATAAAATGATTAATAAAAATATCAATTAACTAAAGTGCTTTTCCCACTGCTTAAATGTGGTTACTCTGAATAGTTCTGTAAAATTTTTTATTCAGTGATAAAATAAATTTAATATTTACCATAAAAATTCTAAGCATTATATAAAAGTAAAACTTGGATACGGTGAGATTTAGGCCACCTTGTTTAGCAAACTGTTATGGAAAAGATTTCTGTAGTGGAGACTTTACAAGAAGACTCCTGGTTTCTACAATTGAATTTACTGTGGGAATTTTGTTCTCTAAAAATTTAAGGGCTGAGCCCCAGTGGTGTAGTGATTGTACACGGGACTGCGGCCCACTGGGACGGAGGTTCAATTCCAGCAGTGGGGCTGGGCCTCCTACTCCCACCACCGGAAAGCAGTGATGCGCCCCCCCCCCCAAAAAAAATTTAAGAGGGCCTGTGAAAAGATCCCAGCACTTCCACTCTAAGCAAGACATGGCAGAAACTATGCACAGTCTTTTTTAAATGATATTAATATTAATAAATAACTACTTTTTTGCAGTGTTCCAGAGGCAAATTAAAAATGAATAATAATTATAAACTGATATGCAAGAGCTTACTATGTCTTTCATTGGTAAACAAATGCATTTATAATATAGTTCATATTTATATGCATATAAGTATATATAGATACATACATCTGATGGCTTGGAAAATTTCAAGGAAAAACTCCATTATCTTTCAATTCCATTTCTTCACAAACTTTATGAAGTTTCATATACACACATATGCCACATACACAAAAATACAAACTCAATGTTTCAAGTCCATTCTGACTCATAGCTACCTACTATGCTAAAAATTTATAATCTCCAAAACCTACAGAAATGTTCTATAGGGCTGAGCCCCAGTGGCGTAGTGGTTGTGCACGGGACTGCGGCCCACTGGGACGGAGGTTCAATTCCAGCACTGGGGCTGGACCTCCTACTCCCACCACCGGAGAGCAGTGATGCCCCCCCCCCCCAAAAAAAAAACCAAAAAAAAAGAAATGTTCTATACTATCCTACAGGTTTGCTATGATATACACACAGAAGCATATATGAATAAAGGTAAGCAGGAACAATTGATTAGGAGATGAGAGGTAAGAATGAACAAATACAGAAAGATGATTGACAACAATAATTTTCTTTTTCTTTTCCCGATAGTTATTACAAACCTGAGTAACAGATTTGAATGGGTGGAGTGATGCAGTGGGTGGTTTTAGTTACCCAGAGGTCACTAAACCAGGGAAGGCACTGGCCTAAGGCAATTTTAACTAGGGGCTTCGAGGGCTGGGCTCACCTGTCCTCTACATGGTGGTGTGAATGTGGCCGGTCCATGGAGTGAAGATAGAGGGAGTCGGCTGTCTTCATCTGGCAAGCTTGTATACTCAGATACTTGAATATGTGCACTTTGCCTTTTGTGCAAATCTATTGAGAAATTAAAAATACCTATTTACCTTTAAGTGACAAAAAAAATCAAAACACCAAATACCATCATTTTCATGTAGAGCAGTAACACAGCCATCCACTCAATCTGACCCCTCTCAAACACAAGCATTTAAGGAAAGAAAATCGCACCAAAAACCTGAGGACCTGCAGTCTGCCTCTGGACAACTCAAAATCTCATGAGACTGGTTTCTCTGTTTCAAGGTTTAGGGCCAAAGTTTCTGGAACCAGCCCAGTTCATCGGACTTTTGAAAGCATTCAGTGCTTCTGTTCTATCTCCTTGCAGAGTGCTTGAAGTCTTAAAAGCTTGCAAGAAGCCACCTAAGGTGCTAACAATTGGTGAGTCTATTCAAGTGCAAAAGCCTAAGGAAGAGGAGAATCAGGAAGAGGATTAGCCACACATATGGAAATTTGTGGCTAATGGCTTCCTAAACCTTGAAAACCGAAGAACTGGATGGTGTCTGGCTACACTTCCCATTTTTATCAAAATTATATGTACATATGTATAAATGTGCTTGTAAGAATCTCAATCAAAGGGGGGGGGGGCCGAGGGGAGCGGATGCACAAATATATTTCAAACTCTGCTAGACTCTAGATTTTAGGGAGTTATTAAATCTAGATGAACCCTGAAACTATTTTCCTGAGAGTATCTTCACATCTTAAACCAAAAATTTGTCCTGAAATCTTCTTTATACTACACAATGAAATATCGCTTTTCTTGAGCACTGTACTCATTCAAAACCTATATGGATCAAATTGACAACAACTCAAAAGATGTGAACACATGCGGAGACAGTTCAGTCAACAGGAGAGGAACGACTTGGCTGAAGGGCTCAGAGTGAGAACGGTTGTGACACTTTAAAAGTGTTCAACGTCACTAGTGTTGTCTGTGCAGGAACTACTCAATTTGTATATATCCTGCATGTGTTTTTCACAACAACAAGAAGAAAAAACAGTAATTTAGGGACTCGTTTTCTCCAATTCTTCATACAGGTAAACTTCAAAGGGTTTTTTCGGAGGATGTGATCTTTACAGAAGCAGATGACCAGGTCTTTCTTCTACCGTGCTGCTGAAAGGATCAAACTGTCAACCTTTCCGTTAGTAGTTGAGCACCAAATGTTTGTGTCAGTCTCCGCGGTGCAGTGACATTTCTTGTGTACAACCACGATGCAAGCTGGGCTCTCAAGTAGGGAAATTTCTTAACACGGCTCTTCTGCCCAAGTCTAACTCTCAAACAGTGATTGAGCAAGACAGTGAATATGGGGTGTGTAACACTAAGAGTGAGAACCATTCAGCTTCATTACGGTCCTCCATAAGGGGGTGGGGAGAGCCATCTTTGATGAGCCATCTTTGAAAGGGTAGTAGACAAGAGAGAAATCCTGAGGCCCTTTGAAGAGCACGTTCAATATCTCTGCCTGAAGTGGCAAAGGCCACTGAGACCAGAGGCCTCACACTGTGGCAAGGAGACTGAGTGCTGAGACTCTGGAGTGCCTGTCTCCTTATCTGACCTGAGGCGATGGGAGTGTGGGTCAGAGTGAAGGTGAGCTGGCTTCCTAGCCCACAGAGGGAAAGGTCAAGGGACCACGTGCTGAAAGACTGAGAACGGAGAGAGGCTTGGCTGCTGGCTGAGGATACCCACAACTGTATCCTTACCATTTGCTAATCCTGATTTGTGGCACCCTATTGACTTCCAAACAAACCCCTTCATTGTACGGTCTGAATTCTGTGCGGTCATTGTTATGAATTATTGAAGCCAGCACAGATGTAGACTGGCAGGGGAGGAGCTGTTGAGAACGGGTAGAGATGGCGTGGGGAGTCCTATCTGAGCCCCGCCTTATGGCAAAGATAAAGCCAGAAGAGGTCAATCCACCTGGCCCTGCACTGCCATTTATTGCACTATGAACCCTATAAAAGACGATAAAGATACTCTTAGTTTCAAACTCATAAGGAAATAAAGCTTTTAAACAATACTACAGGTGTAATAAGTTGGTAAATTATTTTAAACTTAAAACTTTACATAACTAATTACTGGATACATGTCATTTTGTTTTCTTCATAATCTGATATTGAATGCTATCTCTAAATAACCAGCAATTATACTTTGAAATGTTTAAACTTTATTTCCCCTCCAGAATTACAATAGAGAATACAGTTGATCTTCACTATTTATTTGCAGATTCTGTTATTTGTGTATTGGCCTACCCATTAAAAATGTATTTGTAACTCTAAAACCCATAATCATGACCCTGTCCAAGCAGTGGAAAGTCCCATGCACACATCCCCAGCTGAGCTAAATGATGGGATTTGATGCAGAAAACAACTGAGTGCACATATATTCACCAAAGGTTTATGCTTTGCGTATGGCAGCTTATTCAATCTGCAAGATACCAAAACACTGATGCTGGGGCGTAGCTTATGGCATACTGATAGCAAAGCTCGGCAAACGCTTTGTTCTAGGGCTTCTCACCTGTGCAGGGGGAGACTGCAAAGGATTATTCTCCAGCAGTAAGACTTGCAGCTGCTTCATTTCCCGAAAACAAATGGGAATCGCCAGCACTTTATTGCAGGAAAAATCAAACTTTACCAAGGGAAGATCCACGAGTTCTAAAAGAAGTGATATAAGAAAATAAAAATGGAGTTCAGCAAACAAGATTAAAGAGCTATGCATTCAAACAGGCAACCATCTAAGTAAGACTTCAACTACGTCCACTTGGAAGAAGCACAGGAGTCTAGTCTGTGTGATCCAGAGATGACAATACCAAAAGCTAAGCATGATCAGAAAGTATCAGAGCTTATATTGTGAGCACCCAATTTGTAGAAAGATATGAAGGGCAGTGGAAGCCCCAAATGCACCTCCAGGGAATCAAGTCCGATTAAGACGCTGGCCGACGCCCTCAGGCCACGGGTGAGCCACATGATCAGCTTGACTGTCCATCGTGATGGAGGGAACTGCAGTGAGAGACTTGGTCAGCTGACCTCCCAGTCGCCCCAATCTGAATGTGTTCTAGGCTTGAATTTTTTTTCTTATTCTACAACAAAAATCTCTTCTCTAGCTTTTTAAAATATTGCCAGTTGTCTTTTCTTACTCTATTAACCTGTTATTATTATTATATTCTTTGTTTCATTTTGTTCTTATTTTGTGTTTCTGTTAGGTTTCCCAGTTGATGAAGGATGAAGGACAGAAGGAGTGCATGCAGAGAGACAGTAACTAATGCAGTGGGTTACCGGGGGCAGGGGTTGGGGAATTGGGGAGACAACAATTGAAGTAGGAGGTGAGGGAGCAGTAGAACCTATTGTGCTGATGTATATGCAACTCTTTAAAAAATGACTTAACAGGGCTGAGCCCCAGTGGCGTAGTGGTTGTGCGCGGGACTGCGGCCCACTGGGATGGAGGTTCAATTCCAGCTCCACAGAGCAAAGGCTGGGCCTCCTACTTCCACCACTTGAGGGCAGTGATGCCCCCCCCCAAAACAAACAAAAACAAACAAAATGACTTAACAGAGGTGTAGGATATGTAAATTTTATATAGATATTATTTTTAAAATATGTTAAATAGCAAAACATTAAATATAAAGTTCTGCTCATCAGGAAAAATACCTGCTACCTTAACCCAAAACAAGACATACATTTTGATTACACAGTGTGTGCCTGTGCTTGACACCACCGAGGGCAGAACTTTTTCACTGGAAGTGCACTACTTCTCAATTGCTGCCAGTTCCACAGGGCTCAACAACATTTCAGATCGACAAATCTACTGTCCACAAACACCTCCTGCCCTGTCCCCAGCAAGAGAAACAGCGTCTAGATTACATGGGACACGTGTACGTTTTAACTTCAGACTGTTTGCAAAGCAGTACTTGCTAGCAGATAAATAACGTGCCAATTACAGGGAAATTCTTACCTCTTCAGTGTATTTGAACTGGTTAAAATAAATATGTGCATGATTTTTCACTGTGATTTTAAGAGTAAACGCAATGTATTTTATGATCTGACAAGCTCTATAATTCTGATTTCATGAGACTTCCTTTTTACTTGACTGCTTTTTAAAGTCCTCTATAGCTTCGCAAACAAGACAGAACATTATATTTAGTTTAAAATCCCCACCCAGTGGCACAGTAAACACTCAGTAATTTCAAGCATTCAAACCAACATTGGCAGCTGCTGGAAAGGAAGACAAATGCATTCCACGGAGTAAAGAGAGGCTGAGCAATGCCAGGCAGCTAGGGGGAAGCTGGGAGAGCCACTGAGATCTCGGAACAAGAGACCAGAGAAGGGTCACATATATCTTACCCCTTTTACTACGGGATCAGTTAGGTCTTTTACAAGACTCAAGAAGTTCAAAAGCAGAGAAAGGGTGCCCATGGCTCGGACTCACGGCCGACTCTGATTCCCAGGGACCCTGTAAGGTAGAATAGAACTGCTGCTGTTGGACAGGTTTCTGATGCTGTCAAAGTTTACAGGAGCCAAATGCCTCGTCTTTCCCCCACAGAGCAACTGGTGCGCTCAGACTGCTAATCCCATTTAGCAGCCCGGGGTCTAAGCCATTAGGAACTGATGGCACTCATCTGGAGAAGAGGCCATTAGCGGTTCAGTGGTCAAATCCTCATCAAAGACGCTGGCCAAGGCCCTGCAGAGTCGGGTCTCTATGAAGGGGAACACAGGCTTCAGAGGAGCTTCACCCCTAAGACGAACCTGGAAAAAAAGCAAAGCAATCTACGGCTGAAAACAAGCCAAGGAAACCGGATGGCAACAGCAGAGCAATCGGAAACGGAGCATATGGGTGGCGCAGGAGGAGGCAGCGCTTTGTTCTGTTGAGCTTGGGGGAATCTCTTATCAGTTCACAAGGACCATTCCCTGGCCCCTGACACCGCACAAGGGCTTTACTTCTCCCAGCTATACTGCCTCAACTTTCACTAACAAAGCTCTCTCAATGCACTTTAATCACCCAAGCCCTAGGAGTAGTGTGGCCTGAGGCAAATCACTCACCCTGGTTTGGGAGCTGGCGTTGAGCAGTGAAGCATTACAGACATGAAACACGTGGCCGGTCGGATAGCGACTGGGCCCCGGCAGACGATGGCTTTTGACCATCCATTGTCAAACCTGAACTGACCCACCTAGGAGTTCACCTTTCACCCAAATAGCAGCCGTGCCAGTAAGTGAACAGTGACACCGACTGGGAAAAAAAGTGCACCCAGAATCGTCCACCAGAGGAGACCCAGAGGGCAGGATCTGCCCCAAAATGAGGTTCAAAAGGCAGGAAAGAAGGCTGTGGAAGTAAGAAGGGTGCTGACACATTGCGGTGATTTGAGCAAAGGTCATCAGTTGTTGCTTGGAGACTAATCCATTCCTTAGATGACCACCAAACCAGGGCTCAAGTAAAAAATGTTTTGGAAGTTGTGGCCACATATGTACAAATGTGCTTGATACAATTGATCTAAGAAATCTTATAGAGCTGTAAGAGCCCCCAATAAAATGACTTAAAGTGCATTGAGTGGCATGAGGTGGAAGGGGAGGTGACAGACCTGCAGACAGGGCAGAATCATAAATCAAAGGCAAAGGGACAGTTAGAAACAGCAGAATATCTTTTTTCCGATTCTTTCTTTCTTCCTTTCTTACCTTACTAGTATGTTTTTAAAGCCAGGAAGAGCGTGAGGGAGGCCATATGGCTTGAGGAATCCTCGTTGCTATAACTCTTGGAGATTAATCATCTGTGATATGGTGAGCTTTACTCACCAAGTTACAGAGCAGGCAGATTTAACTGGCTCTTATTCAACTCTTTGCCAGTTCCAGGGCAGACACGGGGGGAAGACTAGAGGGCTAAATTCAGGGAAGACACAGAACGGGCAAGGGAGGTAACTGGCAGATAAATCTCATCATTTCTTTCTGTTTCAGTTTGGATCACAAGGACCATTTTAGATTGGGGATGGGGGGGAGGTAGAAGGTTTTACCACAAGAGGAGGAGAGGAAAATGAGAAGCCGGCAACTCTGGCCCAGAGAAGTCCGAGGAAACCAGTAAGGAAAGGGAGTAAGAAGATTGTGATGACATGAAATGATTCGGTTGGGCTCTTTTGTGCATGTCTCTGACACTCCCACCAAGTGGGACCATGCAACAAGGGCGTGTAACATTAATTGAGGGGAATGGTCGGTTCCGCCATTCTTCTGGGTATAAAGTGAGCCACCACAGCAGCAAGGGCAGAAGGAACCCCTTGGGCATCATCAAGACAGTGGAGCCGGGTCGGAACCCTGTCTCATGTGGAGGAGCAGCAGAGTCCCCTGGGGTTGGGAGGCAGAGCGGCGGCTTCCCAATTTCAGGAACAAGGCGGAGGTGATAGGATCAAAATATTGAAAGGCTGAGGTCCAGCGAGAGGCGCACCTGCCAACATGGCTGAGAAGAGGTGCTGCTGACAAAGAAGTGTATCCTTACCATGTTACCTGGTAGGTTTCCCTAATAAATTTCTGACTGAGTGTTGTTTGCAATTTCTGTGTGGCTCTTGCTAAGGATAATTACAGCCGGCAGAGAAGGAACACGATGTGGGAGGGACAGTTGGCATCAGAGTAGGATAAAGAAGGTTGAAAGGGGAGGCAGGTCTGACCTCAGCTTCAGGACTCATCCTCAGCAACTGTGGCCTTAGAGTTTCCTTCCCACTTTGGGAGTTGGAAGCGGTCCAAGTGGCACAGTGGGTTTCTCCCGGGGAAGCTAAATGCAAGCTCAACAGTTCAAAACCACCAACTGTTCCTTGAGAGAAAAAGAGGGCCTTCTACTTCGTTAGAGTTATAGCCTCGGGAACGCACAAAGTGCTTCCACCCTGGCGCACAGGGTTGCCATGAATCAGTTTTGACTCAATGGCAGTGGGGATTTTTGGATAGCTGAGGACAGATGTAGGCCTCCTGATGCCATTTCTTCAAATCTTGAGAGATAATCAGGTCCCATTGTTCTCTCTCCACTGCAAAGAAGGGCAACACATGGCTACATTAACCCTGTGTCCATCTAGTCTCAGCAGGAAGCAACCATGGCGGCCTCACTGCAGGGGTTGTGGTAAAAACCAACACAACATTGATAGGGATAAAAATAAGGCACGGATTGTTTTTTCACCTAACACCATATGAGGTGGGGTACACACAGAAGAAAAATATGACATGAGGAATGTTTTACAATTTGTTGCCTGAAAGCATTATTGTTGTTTAAACAAAAGAAGATGAACTGGTTCTTCAGAGAGTAAAGAGCAGCAGGAACCAAACACTAGCGGGCCCCACACGGGCAGGCCTCTCTGTGGAAAGCACTGCTCAAGCATTCTTTTTTACAGAGCCCTCTCTCTTTTAATTTTAATAGCGTCACTGATATTTAAATCACGTACCATATAATTCAATGGTTTAACTATATTAAAAAAGAACTGTAGAATCAATTAGGGAATATTTTCCTCATTCTTGCATTCATTATCATTAGCGCTCCTTTATACACACACACACACACACAACACAAACCAACACAAAAAACCACCACTACCAACAAAAACCTCAATCCAATGGCAGCAGGAAATAATAAAAACCTAAAACAAATTTAAAATTAGCCAAAATAAAAACCAATTATGAGGTGCTACATTTTAACCTAACTACAGCGCACTAATCTACCTCCTAATTCTCTCTGTCTGAGGATTTTGGCCCAAGACCTTTCGGGGTCAACAGTGGAGAAACAGGGTCAGGATTAGGCCCTGTCTGACACAACCACACCAGAGAAAAGCACTAAGGGTGTGCAACAGAGCGTGGAGCTCCAGATGGAATGACAGTGATAAACTTGGGACCAGGGAGTGGCACCCCATCTGACTCACCCAGGAGATACTCCTGGAGATCAATGAACAGACATTGAATTATTTACAGGTTTTTATATGATTTTTTTACACACACACACACACACACACACACATATATATATATATAGGACATTGGGTTTTTTGTTGTTGTTATCATTGCTTTATTTTCTCTGGTTGCTTCATTTTAGGAAGTCTTTTTCAGGTACGTTTGGTTACATTTGCAAGTCTATCTAAATAAGATAGGCTGGAGGGGAAAACGACGGGACTGATGGTTCCGGGGTGCAGGCTGTGGGAGAAGGGGAGGATGGGGAAAGGAGATGGTGTTGATCAGCCCAGGGATAAGGGTCTATCAACTGATTCAAAATTAGAGACAAGGTGGATGAAAGAAGTCCAGTAGGGATAGATCAAGGGTAATGTAACAGAGAGACAATGCTGAAACCCAATGGAGGCTGAGTATGATAGTGGGACAAGAGGGAAGTAAAAGGAAATAGAGGAATGAACTGGGGGTAAAGATCATTTAAAGAGGTTTAAATACAGGCATGTACATAGGTGCATATATTTATATGTGATGATGGGGGAAATAGATCAATGAATTTATACATATAGACAATAGTAGAACAGCAGATGGGCATTGGGCCTCCACTCAAGAACTTCCTCAATGCAAGAACACTTTATTCTATTAAATTGGCATTCCATGATGCTCACCTACCCTATCCAATCACTGAAGACAAAAGTGTGCATAAGCAATGGTGGTGAAGAAAGCTGATGGTGCCCAGCTATCAAAAGATGTAACGTCTGGGGTCTTAAAGGCTTGAGTAAACATGCGGCCATCCAGCTTGGAAGCAACAAAGCCCATATGGATGAAGCACACCAGCGTGTGGGACCATGAGATGTCAAAGAGATCAGTTATCAGGGTTTAAGAACTAAAAACCATAACATTGCGTGCTTGCTTTCTTGATGTGATTACTGACAACAAATGTGTGCATAAGCAAATGTGGTGAAGAAAGCTGATGGTGCCTGGATATGAAAAGATATAGCACCTGGGGTCTTAAAGGCTTGAGTACACAAGTGACCATCCAGCTCAGAAGCAACAAAGCCCACATGGAAGAAGCACACCAGCCTGCGTGACCACGTTGTGTTGAAGGGATCCAGTGAGAGGCATCCAAGAACTAAAATTATATCATTATAAATAGGAGGGAGTACAGATTGGTGACCCAAAGTCCATCAATAGGTGAAGTGACATCCTCTTACAGAGGGGTTGCAGGGAGGAGATGAGCCAGTTAAAGTACAGTGTAATAACAACGAAATATGCATCTTTCCTCTAGTTTTCAAATGCTTCCTGCTACCCACTATCATGCTCTCGGTTCTACCAGACAAGTCTGACTAGAATAGGGGATGTACACTGAAGTCAGAAACATGGGGAATTTAGGATAGATATTCCCACAGGACCAGTGATGAGGGTGTTGATACTGGGAAGGTGGAGGGGTGGTGGAGTAGAAAGGGGTAACTAATTTCAGGAATCTACATATAACCTCCTCTCTGGGGCATGGCCAACAGGGAAGTGAGTGAAGGGACACATTGGACAGTGTACAATATGAAATAGCAATTTATAATTTATTAGAGGTCCATGGGGGGGGGGAAGGAGGAAGGGAAATATGGGGAGGTAGAACTGGGGGTCTAAGTGGAGGGAGGATGTCTTGAGTGTGATGATGGAAACAAGTGTGCAAATGAGCTCTGCATACAATTGATGTATGTATGGATTGTGAGGGGAGGTATATGAGTACCTAATAAAATGATTCTTTTTTTTAAAAAGGGGGGAGAAGAAAGAAAAGGGGAGCTTTTTTTTTTTAAAGGAGCTTATACCAAGGGCTCAAGTGGAAAATGTTTGGAAATGAATGTGGCAACATGTGTGCAAATGTGCTTGATATAGATAATGTACTGAATGTTACAAAAGCTGTAAGAGCTCCCAATAAAATTATTTTTTAAAAAAGAATGGATTTTGGACTTTCAATGTCATCGTAGTCTTCTGGAAATCAGGTGCTGAAAATTTAAGCTCTAATACAGTTCCCCCCTCCAGTCTTGGATTTTATTATTTACAATCCTTTGATCACATATTCTGTGTGCTTCATCTGAGTGGACTTAGCTGACACTGGTTAGGTAGTTGTCTAGTTTAAGATAAGCTTTCAGGACCCCCGATGGTGTTCTTCCTGATAGCTGGGCAGCATCTTATTTCTTCACCACACTTTGCTAGAGCATCCAGATCTTCATGAACAGAGCTCTTGAATGAAGCAAACAAACCCTAATATTCATGAAATAAGTTTGATTTTTAAAAATCATTTTATTGGGGGCTCGTACAACTCTTAGCACAATCCACACATACATCCATTGTGTTAAGCACGTTTGTACATTTGTTTCCCTCCTTGTTCTCAAAATACTTGCTTTCTACTTGAGCCCCTGGTATCTGCTTCTCATTTCTCCCCCTCCCCCTTCTACCTCCTCCATGAACCCTTCATAATTTATAAATTACTATTATTTTGTCATATCTTATACCATCCAACGTTTCCCGTCACCACTTCCCCACTGTCCATCCCCCAGGGAGAAGGTTATATGTAGAGCCTTGGACTCTGTTTTCCCTTTCTATCCCACCTTCCCCCCACCCTCCCATTGTCGCCCTTCTCTCCACTGGTCCTGAGGAGTTCTTCTGTCTTGAATTCCCTGTGTTTCCAGTTCCTATCTGTACCAGTGTACCTCCTTTGTAAGGTAGAATTGGGATCATCATAGTGGGGGGGGGGGGGTGTTGTAGAGGAAGCATTTAAGAACTAGAGGAACACTGTATGCTTCATCATTGCTACACTGCACCCTGACTGCCTAGTCCCCTTCTGTGAGGGAATATCCAGTTGCCAAGAGATGGGTTTTGAATCCCCGCTCTGCACTCCCCTTCATTCACAATGACATCAATTTTTGTTCTTTGGTGCCTGATAGCTGATCCCCTCAACATCTCATGATCACTCAGGCTGCGGTGCGTCTTCCATGTGGGCTTTCTTGCTCCTCAGCAAGATGGCCGCTTGCTTATCTTCAAGCCTTTAAGGCCCCAGACTCTATATCCCTCGATAGCCGCACTCCATCAGTTTTCTTCCCTACGTTTGGTTATGCATCATGTTGGGAAGGTGAGCATCTCAAATTGCCAAGTTATTAGAACAAAGTGTTCTTGTATTGGAGGAGTACTTAAATAGGGGTCCATTGTTCATGTACGTCCTTAATATTAACCCTATAAATAGGGTTAATGTACATAGATCAATTTCTCCATCATATATAAATATATTTACATATGTATATATGTCTGTGTTTATATCTCTATAAATGCCAGTTGCCTCCTAGTTCTTTTCAATTTTTGATCACTTGTTGTTCCCTTGTCCCTGGATTTGTTAATACCTACTCCGCCCCCCCCACCCCCCCACCCCCTGTCCTATAGACAATATTTCTGTTCAATGCACAGAGAGGACCATAGGGCTGACCCCACCACAAGATACAATGTTTCTCACTTACCCAATAGCACCATGGGGGACAACACTGGAGCTATACTGCGGGAATTATGCCCACCCTGAACTCACTACACTGAAATCACACACTAGGGGTGTGCAACAGGGAAGCAAGGGGAGCAGAGCAATGAAGTCACCCAAGGAACACCAAAAATAGACTGTGGGGACAGGGTGTGGTACCCCAACACACTGGACTGGAAAACACACATAAAGGACAACAAATAGACCTTGAACTACTTATAGGGTCTGTTGCTACTGATATTGTTGCCTTTCTGTTGTTGCTGCTGTTGTAGCTATTATTTTATTGCTTATTGTCTTGTGTTGGTACATATTGCTATTGCTGCATGTCTATCTGGAAGGGACAGCCAGGATAAACAAGTTGGAAAAGAGTACAACGGGATGACAGTTTCAGGTGGGCATGGAAGAGGAAATAAGCTTTTTTATAAATGTTCTGAAATATTGAAGTTTTAGCATCTAGTGAATTTTAACACATCAAAATCACGAAAACAGATCTATGAAATATGTATCTCAACTTTTTAGGAGAAGAAATACTTTGAAAGGAAGAAAATGCAAAGTGGTGAGAGAGAGGAAATGAGCTCTAGTGGCACAAAGGCTAGCCATTTAAATGCTAATCAAAGTTGGCCGACTCAAGCCAGTGGCCCCGGGGCAAAAATTCTGGGGCCCTGTTCCCATGAAGATTAGAGCTTAGGAAGCCCTGTAGTCTACTGTATAGAGTCATCCTATGAGTCAGAATGGATTGGTGCACAACAGGAACCCTACAATATGCAGACACACTTACTCTCACATACATCTCAACTCTTGCCATCCCCCCAAACCATGATGTCATGGTCTCTGCCATGATGTCAGAGACCGTAGAGGACAGAGTATAACAGACCCTTTAGGTTTCTGAGGCTGGAACTCTTGAAAGGAGTAAAAAAAATGCATCTTTCTCATACGTTCAAACTGTTGACCTCAAATTAGGAGTCCCAGAGGTAACCCACTTACCATAAATTAAATTTCTTTTCAATTTCAATTACTTGTGATGTTTTCATAATGACCAAAGATGTGATGGAACCCGCATTCAGCAGATTAGTAGTAAGTCCATTAAGCCCCTGACCATCTTGCTTACTGGAAGATCTGCCCCTGGTTCCACAGGTGTTAGAATGGGACTGGATTTGTGCAATGAAAAATGAAATACTTTCCCACCAAGTCCTCTCAAGTAATAAATCTTGATGTTGAGGCAATTTCTAATCTTCCTGCTTTAAAATGTTAGTCAGCAAGATGAAAAGATGGCAGGCAGGCTTTTCAACCTCCCATCTCTAAAGCAAGTAAGCGCTTATAAAATATATCCTTGCTTCATGAACACTGCTTCCTTGCCTAGAGGAATGAAGCGTTTCAGAGGATCCGTATGCAGGAAGAGTCCTGAAACATTCAGGCAGCTCTTACATTTCTGTAGTAACGTCGGATTAACCAAATGCTGACGGGTTTTGTCTTGAGATATATGTGAAAATACCTGCATGAAGTCTAGTGCCCTGATATGAAAGCAAGGAAAGTCAACGTGGTCCTGGGGAACTGGGGAGCGTCTTAGAGAAAGCACTTTCCATCCACTCATGCTGATTTAGGTTCCAATGAACTTCTCAGGAGGTGAGATTTAGATCCATCCTTCCCCCCAGGATGTTCTACAAAATTCTTGCTCTCACTGTTGTGTCAGCCTCGTGTTTTCCTTGCTGTGCCACTGGACCCAAATTCACAAGATGCACATGGTTTTCCTGTTCTCTGCCTGGGAAAGTCCCATTTTAATTACCAGAGATTTTCTGTTGTAAGATTCCATTCACTCCTGGTGCACCCCTGCTGCAGAGTGGAGCTGCACCCCCTCGGGTTGTCCTGGCTGTGGTCTGCGTGGTGGCTGATCGGCAGGCCTTTCTTCCGCTGGGTGAGTCAGAACCATGAACCTTTAGGTTAAAAGTTGTGCCCAGATGGTTTGTACCATCTAAGGACCTTCATCAGTATTAACAGGCGTAAGTAAACATGTCTAGAACCACTCTCCTCATAAAAGTAAATGAAAAATAAATTTAAATTGCCAAATTTCTTCATTTTTTTACCTTGTGGTAAAACTTTAAGGTAATTCCTTCTGACATTCAGCTCCCGCAGTGACTTCAGCTGGCCTATTTGATGGGGCAAAGCGGTGATCTCGTTGCAGCTGACATCCTGTATCAAAAGGAGGAAAGAGAAACATACATGACCCTTGCCCGGAAGTCTAGCATTTCATGTGGGACATTAAGTTCTTTCAGGAATTTGGGGAGTGGGGTGACTGCACTGGTACCATTTTGCGCTGCTCTCAGACCTTAATATGCAAATATGTACACTGAGAAGGAAGAGACAAGGGGGGAAACCAATGCAAGTAACCAAAAAACTCAAACTCACTTCCCCCAAGTCCATGTCACCTCACAATGACCCTCCAGGACAGGGTGGAACCAACTGCCCCTGTGAATGTCCAAAGCTATAACTTTAATGACATGCGTGAAATAATGCTTTCGGAACCTTCATTTTCAAGGGAATGACTCAAAATGAGAAGTTGCAACATCCATATAATAATTGGAATTTGGAAGGCATGAAGAATTAATCTAGGGCGATTGAAAAGTATCAAAACTGATATGGAATGCATAAAGATCTATAGATAGTCTAGACATTATTGAAACGAAATGGATGGGTATTGGTCACTTTGAGTCAGACACACTCTTATGGTTTACCACGGCCCAAATTGATGACACCTGCAACCAAGAAGCACTGATAATTTTGGTTAATTGAAATGCAATAGTTGGAAATGAAGAAAGAACAGTGCTTGGAAAATATGGCCTTGGCAATAGAAATGAAGCTAGAGATTGCAGGATAGAATTTTGCAAGGCCAACGACTTCATTGCACATACCTTTTTCAACAACATAAACAGTGAATGTACACATGGACCTTTCCATGTGGAATGCACAGAAATAAAATTGGCTACGCCCGAAGCAAGGAGAATGGAGCAGCTCAATATTAGTGTAAAGAAAACCCAAATCCTAACAAATGGACTCACAGCATTAAGATAAGGGGCAAAAAGATGATGCCAAGGATTTCATTTTCCTTTGATTCACAATGTAGACTCAAATTCCCAACTTTAACCTTTGTTGTGTTAGACATCTATACTCCCAGGTAAACTTTTTTATCTTATAAAGTGGCAAATGCTACTTTTAAAAACCTGCCCCTGCACCACTCAGTTGAGATAAACCCAGTCTGCTACTCGGCCGCGCGTGAGAGGCCCCTCTCACCAGGTTCTATCAGGGCTACAAAGAATAGCGTCGGCATCGTGGCTATATGCTATCGAGGTGGATCGGAGCATGCATGACGGAAAGACGCGCTGCACGGTCCTGCACCAGTTTTGCAATCAGTCTTATACTTGAGGCCCTTGTTGCAGTCACCATCTCACCGTCTTCCTGTTTTTTGCTGCTCCTCTACTTTACCAAGCATGGAATCTTTCTCTAGGTACTGGTCTTCCCTGACAACATGTCCGAAGTATAGAAGATGAAGTCTTTGCAAGGGACGCTCTGGATGTTAAGACAGATTGGTTGGTCCTCTCAGCAGTCCATGGTACTTCCAATGTTCTTCTCCAGCACCACAATTCAAAGGTACCGATTCTTCTTTGCTCTTTTGTATTCACCATCCAACTTTCCATACATTCGAGGTGGTTGAAAACACTGTAGCCTGGGTCAGGCACACTTCAGTCCTTACACTGACATCTTTGATCTTTAACCCAGGTTTAATTCCCAGTCAGGGCACCTCAGACACAGCCAGTATCCATATGTCAGTAAGAGCTCGAATATGAAAAGTGAATTGGCTTAAAGCAAATTTGAAAAGTGGGAATTTAAAAGAATCTTTCTTTTGAAAAAGTTTAAGGGTGAAGAAGCCAAAATACAGCAGATAAATTTAGGTAAATTTCTAGGACAAAATTTCCTAACATGAAATGCAGCTTCATCCAATGTGTTTTACAGAGTCAACATTCAACTTGCATAGAGTGGGCAAAAACAAGCGAAGTCCTAAGTGAGAGGGACCAACATAAAATCTATAGCAATGGACTCACACTTACTAACGACCGTGAAGACGGCTTATGAGTCAGCATGTCTTGCACTGTGAAACATGAGTTCCCATAATTGAAAGTGAACTTGACAGCAACTACCAACAACAGCATGTTTACACTGCTCTGTACCAAGAGCTGACTATTCACTAGCTACAGAGTTAGGGTATGCTGAAACAGAAAGCAAAATTTTGAACATATATTTAAAATATATATTCTTAATACAAAAGAGTTAACCTCTCTCTCCAATAGTATATATATTTATATATTTCAAACTTTACACAATTCTTTCCTTCAGGGTGTTTGCATATGTCTAAGAAGCTTTCACAAATTCTTCCATCTGCTTTCCCACTCAGTCCTCCCGTGTTCTGTTCAAACGACGGCCTCTTGGACTCACGGGGGTTGCTGCTGTCAGGTGCCACTGAGTGAGTCTGACTCGTGGACACCAGAACGAAACACTGCCTTGTGTTGTGTTATCCTCACAAGTGCTCCTATGCTTAAGCCCTGTGTACAAGGCACATAAGCACAACGAAGTGTTCTGAGTGGCTTAAAATCAAGAGAGGTGTGTGTCAGTGTTGTACCTCGTCACCATACTTATTCAATCTACAGCTAAGCAGAGCATCTGAAAAGCTGGGCTGTGACGAAGAAGAGAGAGACACCGCGATTGGATGCAGGCTTATTGACAACCCTGCTTGCTGAAAGTGCACAGGTCTTGAAGGACTTGCTGATGAAGATCCAGAGCTGCAGCCCGCAGTATACGTGGCAAGTCAATGGACAGAAAACCCTCATCCTCACAACAGGACCAGTCTGACATGAGAGATGGAGGAAAGACGGATGCTGCCAAGACTTTCCTCCTGCGTGGCTCCACCATCAGTGTTCATGGAAAGAACAGTCAAGAGATCAGAGCCACTGCGTCGGGCGAATCTGGACCTCTTTTAAAGTGTCAAACACCAAAGTCACTTTGAGGACCAAAGCGTGGCTGACCCCACCCATGGTATTCTTAATCACTTCATATGCACGTGAACGTTGGATTTGAACATAGGCCGAAGAAGAACTGGTGCATTTAAATGATGGTCCTGCAGAGATTATAGGAAATACCATGAACTATCAGAAGAACAAACAAAACTGTCCCAGAATGTTCCATGGAAATCAGAGGAGAGTAGAGACTTCATCCTCATGTACTTTGGACATGCTATCAAGAGAGAGCAATTTCTGGTGAAGGACATGGTGTCTGATAAAGTACAGAGGCAGCAAGAAAGAGGAAGACGCTTGAAGAGATGAATTGACACAGCGGTGACAACAATGGGCTCCGATATAACATCAGTGGTGAGGATAGCCAAGTCTGGGCAGTGTTCCTGGTGCTTCACACAAGGTCCCTGAGAGTCAGCACTGACTTGACGGCAGCCAACAACATCATGATTTACCACATGCACAGATTTATTTCCAATAAAGGTGTGACAGTAGGATGGGGACCACATCTGACCTCCTCCACACTAGCCCCTGGTTATCTGCACCAAGGTCAGACACTCCTTCACTCTCCATCCTTCTTTCACCCTATGCCGACAGCAACCACTCTGCCCAAGACACGCTACTTTCCTGCTAGCTTGGATAATCCATCACAATGGCCACACAGAACACACAGATAACACTCAATCCCATAGGAGCTTATTATAGAGGTTCATAGGTTGGCAAAAGCCAGGAAGAGATAACATTAAGGATACAGCCATTGGTCCACAGCAACACGTCTCAGTCGGCAGCCACATCTCTTTCTGTTTTTTCTGGTTCTCACTCTCTCATCACTTGGTCCCGTGGCTGTGGTCTCCTGGGGCCAGGAAGCCAGCCTGCAGCTCTGCCACACAGTCTCATGGTCTTGATGCTGCTCCTCTGCTCTGTCTCATGGTCGCTATGCCTCAGTCTCTGCTCCGTCCAACACTCCAGGCAGGAATTTCAAATGCACTCTGTAGTGACACATCTTTCCTGATAGTTCTGAGGATTCTGTCTGCTCTTCTGAGAGGACTCTCTACACATATGGGGGTGGCACCTGAAAGTAACCCAGCTTCTCTAGCAGAGTTTATTCTCTATCATACTCCCTTTCATGGTCCCACCTAATCACTTGGTACGAGTTAGAGAAACATACATACAAGTGCCATATTAAAAAACTTCACTTAAACACAAAAGGTATTTCACTCAGGTGTAAACATCCTGTGGCAAAACAATCTATATCCATGGCTATGTTCCCCTCTCCCTCCCACACTTGCTCAGCCCGAATGCGTAGCTGTGCATATTGCAGGACTATGTAAATAACAGTATTTACCTCTGTCACCTTTCACATATGCACCTCTCTCAGTGTCTTCCCCTGTCTAATCTATGCTGACCTCCGTCTTATTGTAGAAGACTTCTCCCTTCACTCAAATTAGTACTTGTCTCCTCTCTAGCCTGACTGACGATGTCTTTCTCTCCTACCCTTGGCAACCATTTAAAACATTGCTCTTAGTGTGAAAACCATTTCTTGATTCCCCCCCCCCCTTACAACAGGGGTCTCAGAGAAAATCTATTCTTTTGATTGACTCATTTCATTCAGCAAAATGTCCTCATCGTTCATCCATGCTATGAACGTCACAGAATTGTCAGTGTTACTGAACATTGAGTAGTATTCCATTGTGTGTATGCACCATAGTTTGTCTATCCACTGTGACACTGCTGGGTGTTTAGGTTGTTCCCATCTTTTTGTTATCGTGAACAGCGCTACATGAACATGAGTGTGCCATGTGTTTAAAGCTATTCATGCTGTGGCTCTTATTTCTCTAAGACCAGAGAGCAAGTAGACTGATTACTGGGCTAACTGGTATTGCCATGTCTGATTGTTCTCCACCATGGCTGTACCATTTTATAGTTCCATCACCAGTATATGAGGCTTCCAGGCTCTCCACACCCTCGTCAGCATCTGTTTTCTGTTTTTCTATTATTTGCCATTAATGCTACAATGAGATGATATCTCATCATTGTTTTGATTAATAGCTCTTCAATGGTTAAAGATTATAAACATTTCTTCTTATGTTTATTGGCCACCTGAATGTCTTCTTGGGTGAAATGACTGGGATCTTAAAAACTTATGGTGCCCCGCTAAGGTACAACTACTGGTCTCTCCTTGCTTGGAAGAAAGAAGAGTGGTAAAAAATGAAGACATATGGGAGCAATTACCCCCAAAAGACTAAAGATCATGTGAATCTCAGTCCCCAAGATCCTGAAGTCAGAGAATGAGATGGTGTCCACCCTGCCAACTGCTCTCTGAAAGGGATCTCAATAGCAGGTCCTGACTAGAGTGGGAGAAAATGTAAAACAAACTAAAAAATTGACAAGAGACAAAGCTTATGACTTAGGTAGAGACTGGAAGAACCCCTGAGACCCTGGCCTGTAGTCACCCTTCAAGTCATGGTCTCAAACTCATTGCTGTGGCTCCATTTCCAGTCAAGCAATACATTGAGTTATAAAGAGAAGAATACTATTGGTGAGATTCCTATACCTTAGAATAACCAACCATCCAAGATCAAAAAGGCAGCCTTAGCTGATGGGTAAATTTGAGAAGGATTAGGAAAGGAGGTGTAATGGAAACAGGAGACATGAAGAAGAAAGAGAAGAAGTGATGCTACACTGAAGGAATTGTACCGCATAATATGAAACTAAATATGTTTGAATTGCTGAAAGGAAAACTGCTCTGCTCTGTAAAATTTCACCCAATTCACAATAAAAAAAATCTTTTATAAAACTCTACATAATAACAATGAGTTTTTTTTTCTTCTAGGGACAAAATTTTAAAAACACCAAGTCCAATTGTTCATTCACATTTTGAAGGGCATATGTTGAAGGTCAAATAACTTTAACAATGCTAGGTACTCTTGTGACCTACTTCCTGTCCTGAACAAAATTACGGGGGTGAAGTGCCAGGCAGATCTGCTACATAACAGAGGTCAAGACTTTTAACTGCTGTCTGGGTAACTACTATAGAAAATAGGGCATTGGTATCTACTTTTAAAGGGGGTCTGCCCTTTTATTACAAAAATAAAGTTAATTATATCTTAATGAGCAGCCATGAAAAAGAGGGCACATGTCTAGGTGCCTAGGTGCCTGGGGATAAGTTATTTCAGTTTTGAAAATGTGAAGGCAATAATCCTAAAGTGGCCTTGTTCTCTAGACCATGCATTCTAAATTTAACCTAAGAGAAAAAAATGATAATTTTATAGTGCATTTACAAAAGGAAACTTAAGGAAAATACAATTGTAAATGAGCTGCATGGAACGGAGGAACCCTGGTGGTGTGGTGGAGCAGTGGTTAAGCACTGGGGCTGTGGTCCTCTTGGTTGCCAGTTCAAAACCCCCAACAGCTGTTTGGGAGAAAAACTGAGCTTTCTACTCCTATATGCTTTTATCATCTGGGAAACTTGCAGGGGGTCACTGTGAGTCAGCACTGATTTGATGGGAGAGAGAGAGAGAGAGAGATTGATTGATTTCCCAATGTCATGAATTTAGATGCTGAGGCTCTACAACTATGAAACAATACATTATTTTCCATTCTTGTGAGTCATTTAAAATACAGACTACACTAATATTTCAGACTTCTTAAAGTGCCATTAGGACCCTTCGATCGCTAATGAGCTCCTAAAAAACAAACAAAAGCCCAAACTTACTTCCATTAGATCACTAAGCTGACTCACTGGGACCCTAAATGGCAAGGAAGTACCCCAGCCCCCTTCAGGCTTTCAAGATTTTCAACCTCTACTGGAGTATGCAGCCTCCTCTTTCTCCTCTGAGTGGGTTCCCCCTGATGACCTCGTCAGCCTCACACTGCATGGTCCTCTACTACTCCAGGGCGTCTTTGAAGCCCAGTGACTGAGCAAGAGAAATGCTAGGTCAATGCTGGTGAGGGCCGAGTTTGGGGAAACCTGTGCACACCGCGTGGAGCTACGGGGGGTGCTTTCACAAGCTGGCCTGCCCCACCTTTGAGCTGCTCACACACTGAGTGGTAATCATCATGAGTCACAATCAACTGGATGGTGCAAGTTTGGCGGAGTGGCAAATCTATGGCTTACATTGCATTTTTGTAATAATCTGGCTCTTTATAAATGCAAAAGTTCTGACAAGAATTGAAGCTTTTACAATTGCCATTCCTCCCAGTACTGGTGGAGTGGAGTCTGTCTGACTGACTCTTCAACTTTGGGTCAATGTCTTGCCCTCTACACCTAAGTGAAAAAAAAAGCAGGAAGGGAGTGATTCTAATGCTTCCTCCAACAGAGGGAAATGCATTTGCCCATCAGGAATAATGAAGAGATATGTGGCAGTCATGTGCTTATGTTAATTTTATGATTGAAATGTAGGGGTGGAGTCTAGTCTGTTAATCTGGAGATAGCCACTGAGTAGCAAGTGAGGCCTCTATGTGGGCATGGCTTTCTCCTGAGACTTCAGGGAAATCTCGCGATATTTCCCTCGTGAAGATGAGAAGCTATCTTCCCCAGATGGCAGCCTATGAGAAGCTGGAGGAGCCGGCGGAGAGACCATACGACTTTGCCCTGATGGAGCCAGACTTCTGAAGCTGGGGAGGCCACATGGAGACCTCTGCCAGTGCTGTGTTGCTTCTGTTGTTGATGAACCCTGAGTCCTGGAAGTGAGGAGCCATGGGGAGACCCCTGCCAGCGCCGGGACGCTGCACCCACTGACCTGTGACTTCGTGAGTCGGAAGGAGACTTTATAGACTGATATCGGGCATATGAGTTAATACCGGACTTATGACTTTGTGCTGGACTGGATTGGGATGCTTTCTTAATGTCCTATTTCTCTTATATATAAACCTTTTCCTTAAATCGATATGCGTGTCTATGAAATTTGTTCCTCTAGCCTACTCGGACTGACACAAGATAGATACATAATTGATTTTAGAGATATGTTGATTTTGACTTCTACGTGAGATAAAACATCCATGATACTATGCTCATTCAGACTTGAATTTTTTTCCAAGCAACCTCTGGCAGGATAAATGATCACTTTCAACACCTGCTGAGTGCCTTTTTTTGGTATAAAAGTCGACTATATCTGTGTCACACTCCCAAGCCTCCAGCCTGGCATTTGACCCATGGGCACAGGCTAGTCAATTTCTGCATCCAAATCAGCCATTTTCTTATAAATCAATCAATCAATCGATCGATCGATCGATCTCTATCTCCTTCTGCTCTGCCTCGTTAAAAGGCATCCATACTCATGGAAGAAGCAGTCAAGAAATCACATAATGCATTGCATTATGTAAATCTGCTGCAAAACACCCCTTTAAAGGGTTAAAGAGTAAAAACTGTCACTTTAGAGACTAGAGGGTGCCTGCCCCAAGCCATGGTATTTTTCAGTCACTGCTTTGTGATGCTAAAAGCAGTCAGACATGCCTGACTTTTTTTTTTAAATCCTAGCTAATTCTGAAACTGAAACTCGTGTGCAAAATCTAAACAGAACGTGTATCTGATGGGTTATTTTAGAAAGTATGAGAAGCAATAAATGCGATAGAACCTAGAAGAGTGCCTGGCCCATAGTGGGTGCTCAGCAAATGCTAGCGCTTTCTCTCTTCCCTTCATTGGATAAGCAAGTACACAGTGACGAAATTCACTGTTGCCAAGGGGAAGGCTCCCCCAAACTTGCATTCCTTTTACACCGACCGAAAAACCCAACCCAACCATCTAGTTCCGACTTATGCCAACCCTACATGGAAGAGTAGCACACTCTGAGGGGTTTCCAAGACTATGGGAACAGAGCCCCCCACCTTTCTCCTGCTGGTGGGTGTGAATCATACACACTTATCTGATGTCACCAGACATGCCCCTCTAATCATATGCAAGTTGATCCTGGATACTCTTGTTGATTCAAGAGGACAGTTCTTTGTTTGTTTGTTTTTTTCTTGGGGGGGGGGCATCACTGCCTCTGGTGGTCGTGGGCGCTACCCAGTGCTGCTCCTGAGAGCCGCCACTGGATTTGAACCGCCAAGCCCACAGGGCTGCAGTCCCTCACTCAACCACTTACACCACCGGGGCTCAGCCTCAGTTCTTCGTTTCTAACACTTTTCATTGGGAATTGCATGAAGGAAGACAGGTCCAGGGTGCCGATTTGCCTTCATCTCTGTTCTGAAACCAAGCAATGATGGATACCTTTGCAATTCCAGGAAATCTAATATAAGTAATCATACAAACATAGGGGCATGAGGGAGAAGGTCAACTCATTTGTGCTTCTTCAGTTTCCTCACAGGAAGGGCAACAGGCAGTTTTCATAGTTCTTGAAATGGCTGGACAATCAATGATAGCAGTTGGAATGCTTTATATCTTAAGGTTCTTAGATAAGAAGATAGATATAAAAGGCAAGCACTTGCTTTTCGATGGCAATGTCTTTTGGGAGTTGAACCCAAGAGCTGCTTTCCTTTACCTGCCTGAGGTGTTGTATGTGCTTTTAAGTAAAAAGCAAATCCTGGTTTTGAATTACTTAATGACACACAGAAAACAATGTACAACTCCCATTTCTGCTGCCTCAGGCTAATGGGAAAACTTAAAAAATAGATATTCTTCCCAAATGTGATGCAACAATGCTCAAAACAGAATAATCAGAAGATCGTATCAGCTGGCAGGAAGCTTAAAGTGGTGCCAAAGCTTGGGCAGTTCCCAAAGTTTCCAACAAGGTGCTTACGTCAGGACTCCAAAACAGGAACCTCCCATCCCAAATCTAGAACCACTTCAGGCTCTCCAGGGGTTTGTCCAAGTCTTGGCTAAAAATAGCCTGATGGGAATATTACTATTTTAGGTAAAACTATCTGAAGGATAAGCAAGAAAGGATGAAAAATCATCAGTATTTGGTCTTGGTGATCCTACACAAGGTTAGTCGGCACTCCTGCTCAAATAATAACATACTAATTGTCACCAACTTCATAAAGAACTGCTTTTACCAAACTCCGGGTGTGGAGGAAAAAGACAGCTGAAGGGCTGGCTGTCCCATCGCAGTGTGCTGGCCGTTAGCCAAAGGGGCCCACTGAGCATGACAAATGCGGCTAGACCAGATGGTGACAGCAAGTTTTACAAGGGTCCCTGGTGGGGTAGTGGGTTTGGTGGGGTGATGGGTTACACATGGGTCTGCTAGCCACAAAGTCAGCAATTTGACACCACCAACTGTCCTGAGGGAGAGAGAGGAGGGGTTCTATAAAGATTTACAACTTCAGAAAACCTCAGGGATGGTGCAATCTGTTCTGTGGTTGCTTTGAGCAGGAATCAAATAGATAACAGGGGGTTCTAGTTTTGGGTGTAAGCGTAACAAACACACACACTGGATTTATAAGATCTACTCCTCCACCCCCCAGAAGTGAAACATTTCATTTGTAATCTTTCTAAATTACTAAGTAAGAGGTATGGAGCGCTGTGCCCGAAAAACCAGATCTTGAAAACCCCTGAGAGGCCCAGGGGTGCCCGGACTTGGAACTGGCCGAAGGACAGCTGGCTTCATTTTTGATATACATGCTGAAATCATAATGTTCTGCCTACTTTGGGTTAAATACTGTACATTATGAAAATGTATTTCATTTGCTTGTTTTCCCCCCAATACATTAACAGAACACTTAAAATAGCTAAGGTTCCTGGGGGGTTGAATGGAGAGGGAGGGGGTGGAGGGGAGCTGACATGAAGAAGTTCAAGAGGAAAGAAAATGTTTTGAAATTGACTGTGGTAGAAAATATACAATACTGTTTGATATAATTAAACTATGGAATGTTCCTTTTTTTTTGGGGGGGGGGGCATCACTGCTCTCCAGTGGTGGGAGTAGGAGGCCCAGCCCCACTGCTGGAATTGAACCTCCGTCCCAGTGGGCCGCAGTACCGCGCACAACCACTACGCCACCGGGGTTCAGCCCAAACTATGGAATGTTCTATGGAATGTAAGAGCTCCTAATAAAATGATAACAAAATTAAAATTTATATTAATATTTTAAAATGTTACAGGTTTGGGAACCCATCAAACCCTTATTTAGGGTGGCTATGGACCATAACTGATTCCATGGAAGTGAGCTGTTATTTTGTTTTTGGAGGGATGGGTAGGGTATTATAACTCCATTGGCCAGTGCTGGTCCAGGGTGTTTCAGTTTAAATTATAATGGGCTTCTCCAAGATTTTACTTTTTTTTTATGTTGCCCCATATCCTCTGCATTGGACTTTTTCTTTTTAAAATCCCTTCTAGCTCTAAACAGGAGTCCCTGGGTGATACAGGCAGTTAAGGTGGCTGCTGAGTGACTTGGTTTGGGTAATATGTCTGCGCATGTTGGTGACAGCTGAGTCAGAACAGCACGTTGGACACCGCGTCCCAACACTGCGCCTCATGCCGCACCCGATTCGAGAGACACTTTGCCAAGTGCTTTGGTTGGGAGTGCACTTAAACTTGAAGGCAATGGGAAGAGCATGAGGAAAAGTCAAAGAGTCATGCTGTAACCCACAGAACACTTTATGACGCAAAACTGTCCCACAGGGAACCTGCTATACAACATAAGCTCCATCCAGTGCTTCTGAAGGTTGTATTTTCATCTCTTTAGTGCATCCCCTACAAATTCCTCTCTTTTTAATTCACACTGCGATTTCAGCTTCCTGAAGGGTCTCCAACCATGTTCATTTGAAATTTTCTTTGAGTTCTGGAAATAAAATGGAAACGTCTAGATGGCCAAGACGGCCAAGATGAGGACTATATGGAGACTGGACAAGGTTTCTCAATGGCACATGTGCACGGTTGTGATGCTGCATCATGTGGCTTCTAGAAGACTGATGGACACTGACGCTCCGAATTTGTCCATGTTGATCAGCTTGACATGCACTGGAGGACAGTACTATGTTCTTTTCACCATTTTGATTGCAACAACGAGCTCTGTGCTTGATACAAAGTCCATGCTAAATTATGTCTGCCTGGTAACGAGTTTCCCAGGGAGCTCCGCCTTACAGTGACCCACGCCGTAGTGAAGAAAGTGCTCTGTGGAGGTAGCTGTGGCCCCTGAGAAGTGTATCACCAGGACTTTGTTCCAAGACACAACCAAATGGACTAAAAACAGCAACCTCTGACTCAACAGCCAAGTGCACTAACCATTTGCATTATAAACTAAGACTGCTATTTTCAGTTTGATGGCACTTTGCCTCGTTCACCACTCATCTTGGCAAAATAGAAACTTAGAAATTAATTCATTCTTTCCCAATTTCCCATCTCAACCCTCCACAAGGCGTTCTTTTTTTAGTCTCTGGGGACACAGTAACATTTTTAGGGTGCACCAGTTTGTATCATTTTGGGGCAGAGCATTCTAAAACCCTCACAGAACTGGGACAACTTGTTATTACTGTGTCCTTCCTTAACCATACAACTTCAGAAAGGGTAGGCTACTAACTAATTTGGAGGTTACCTTGCAAGCTAACCCAGAATGTATCGTAAACTTACAGGTCTTATGGAAAATATTTTCTAATTACAACTATTTGAGAAATTATTTTCATTTCAAGAATGACCAAGCTGTCACCCTCCCTGCGAATGTCAATCATATGCTGTTCTTGCATATGTGCTAAAAAGGTTTTCTTTCTACCTTGCTAGGTAGTATAGATCAATAAACAAATAAAACCAAAAACTTTTACATGAAGTAACATACCAATTCCATTAACTGTTTGAGCTGGCCTATCTCTTCCGGTAAAGACACAAGTTTGTTGTTACTTGCGATTAAGACTTTGAGAGGCAGACCACATAGGCAGGCTGGCAGCGTGGACAGTTGATTTCGACTGCAAAAGACAATACATAAAAAGCACATGTAAAACACATATTTAAAATACAGGTCACTACATACTGTATGTGAAAATGTTTTAAACTGGAAAGGAGAATGGAGTAATGTGAGCAGATATTTCACCAAAATAAAAAGTTCAAAAGATGTTTACATGTGTAGTAACTCAAATCATAAGTGTATGAAGACAATGTGAGAAAGAAGCATTCCATATTTGTGCCCATTCCAAAGAACAGTGTTTCCATACCATGTGGAAATAAATGTTTAACAATATCATTATTACATGCAAGTCAAATTTTGATGAAGAGAACTCAAGAATGCTCACAGAGATGCCAGAAATTAAAGGCAAATTCAGAAAAATTTGTGGAATGAGGGCTATCATTGCTCATCAGATAGATCTTGCCTGAAACCAGAGGGTCTCAAAAAGATGTTTCCTTTTTTTTGTTTGTTTTATTTACTATGCAAAGGAATCTGAACATAATATAACGTAAGATTGACTTTTAAAGGAATGGGACTTCCAGAACATGCAATGACAAACAAAGAAGCAGTTGTCTGATAAGAACAAAGAAATGCAGCACAGTTTAAAATCAGGAAAGGTATGCATCAGGACTGTAACCACTAGCCACAACTAGTCTATTTGTATGCTGAACAAATAGTCGGAGAAGCTGAACTACATGTAGAATGCAACGATTGAAGAAGACTCACCAGCAACCTACAATATGTTGATAATACAACTTTGCCTGTTGTAAATGAAGAAGACTTGAAGCACTTACTGGCTTATACCTCAATCTAGCACAAAACTAAACTCACTGCCATCCAATCGAGTCTGACCCAACAGGGACCCAACAGAACAGCATGGTACCACCCTTGTAGCTTTCCAAAGCTGTATAGCAGCTAGCAGGGTCAAAGCGCTGGAAGTGCACTTAGCAGTTCAACAGGTAACCCACAACACTACCAAGGTTCCCACATACCTGAACGCAAAGGGAACAACCAGCTTCACAACTGACCAACATAATGACATCATAATCAATGAAGAAAATACTGAAAGTGTGAAAGGTTATATTTCAAGTGGATCTTCAATCAACACCCATTGAAGTAGCAGTCAAAAAAATCAAATGATGTATTACATTGGGTGAATCTACTGAAAAAGAACTCTTTAGAAGGTTAATGAGCAAAGTTGTCACTTTTAGGACTTAGGTTCACCTGACCTAATTTATGCATAATATTTTCAATTACCTTATATACGTGTGAAAGCTAGACAATGGATAAAGAAAATTGATGCCGGGCTGAGCCCCGGTGGCGTAGTGGTTGTGCGCGGGACTGCGGCCCACTGGGACGGAGGTTCAATTCCAGCAGTGGGGCTGGGCCTCCTACTCCCACCGCCGGAGAGCAGTGATGTCCCCCCCCCCAAAAAAAAAAAAAAAAGAAAATCGATGCCTTTGAATCATGATGCCAGTGCATGGTATAATGACAGCACCCTGGAGTCCTGCAAGCAGAAAGAATAAATCTGTCTTGGAAGTGCCAGAACACTTGTTAGGAGTGAGGATGGCAAAACTTTGTCTCATGTATTTTGGACACGTTCTCTGGAGGGACCAGACCTTGGAGAAGGATGATGTGTGCAATCAAATATTTTAAGACGGTCCTTCAATTCATGGTCTTCTTAACTGCCATGCAGTGAATGTAGGAACATGCAACTCCGGGAAAAGGGCTCTAGTTTGGGACTGGTCAGTTTTGCTGTTCCTCTAGTAGGAGAGTGAGCCGCCTCACAGGCAGGAAGAGAAGCCCCACAAACGTCAAGAGGGAAGACCACCAGCAGAGCACATGCAAGATCTCTGCCAGAGGTGAGCAACAGAGCACAGAGCAACAGAGGCACTTAAGCAGCAGCATCAAGATCCTGATGTGGGGCAGTGGGAGGGCTTCCTGCCCCTCAGAAGGAAGCAGAGGCTAATCAGAGAGACTAATCACCAGAGATTTGTATGCTGAACAGATAGACTACATACAGAACACAAAGACTCAAGCAAGATTCATTCACAAATCATTTAGCCATCAGAATGGACAAAAGAACTGTATCTTCACCATTTTGCAAACTGGTGTTGGGCGCCACTGAATGGGTTCCAACCCATGGCAAGCTTATGCACATAAGAATGAAACACTGCCCGAACCAGTGCCATCTTCACAATTGTTCCTGGGCTTGAGTGACTGTTGCTGCCACTATGGCAATCCATCTTGTAGCGAGTCCTTCTCTCTTTCGCTGCTCGTTTAATTCCCAAACATGGTATTCTTCTCTGGGGACTGGTCTCTCCTGACAATGTGTCCAAAGTATATAAGATGAAGTCTCATCATCCTTGCCTCCAAGGAGCACGCTGGTCCTTCTAGCAGTCCGTGGGCCTGGCAGTATTCTTTGCCAGCATCACAACTCATCGATTCTTCTTCAGTCTTCCTTAGTCAATGTTCAACTTTCACATGCATATGAACCAACAGAAAATAACATAGCTTGGGTCAAGTACACTTTAGTGCTCAAAATAAAATTGTTCTTCAAAGTTCTGAAGAGGCCTTGTGCAGACTTACCTCATCCATCTAGTCTTTTATCTCCTGACTGTAGCTTCTATGAGCATTGATTATGGATCTAAGCAAGACGAGTCACTCTTTAATCCATTTGTTATGTTCCCTTTTGGTAAGGTTGTGAGGATTTGTGTCTTCTTAATATTGAGTTGTAATTCATACCGAAGCCTGCAATCCTTGATTTTCTTTCTTTAAAAAATCATTTTATTGGGGACTTATACAACTCTTACTACAATCCATACATGCATCCATTGGGTCAGCACATTTGTGCAGTTTTTGCTATCATCATTTTCAAAATATTTTTTTTACTTGAGCCCTTGTTATCAGCTCAATTTCCCTCCTCCCTCCCCTATCCTCCCTTCCTCATGAACCCTTGATAATTTATAAATTATTATTTGTTCATGTCTTCCACTGACTGATGCCCCCCTTCACCCACTTTTCTGTTGTCTGTTCCCAGGGAAGAGGTTATATGTAGATCATTGTTATTGGTTCCCTCTCCCCCCACCCCCCACCTTACCCTTATCCTCCTGGTATCACTACTCTCATTATTGGTCCTGCTTATCTGTATCATTAGCTGTCCTGGATTGTGTTTCCACCTCTTACCTGTACCCATGTACAATCCTTGATTTTCATTGGCAAGATCCTCTTCACTTTCAACAAGCGAGGTTGTCTCTCCTGTATATCGCAGGTTAATAAGATTTCCTCCACTATAAAAGCTAAATTTGTCTCCAACCACCCAATTTCTCTTATGACTTACTCAGCATACAGATAGAATAAGTGTGGGGACAGGAAACAACCCTGAAATACACCTTTCCTTATGGTAAAGAAAAGGCAGTGTTTCCTTGTTCTGTTTACAGAACTGTCTCTTGATTCATGTGCAAGTTCCACATAAGCTGTGACAATCAATTTCATGATTGGGAATGTAGGGGTGGAGTCTAGCCTAACAATCTGGAGATAGCCAATAAGACCTCTGTGTGGGCATGGCTTTCTCTGAGAATTCTGGGAAATCTCACAATATTTCCCCCGTGGAGGTGAGAGACTATAGACTCAGTCTCTTGGAGTTGATCTACTGAAAAGACAAGATGGTGGCATGCTGAGTCCTGGAACCTGGCGGTGCCAGAGAAGTGACATGAACTTGCCCTTATGGAACCAGACCTCTGGAGCCGGAGAAGCCACAGAGAGACCCCTGCCAGTGCTGAGATGCTTCTACCACCAATGGATACTGCTGATGGACCTTGAGTCCTGGAAATGAGGAGCCATGGGAAGACACCTGTCAGTGCCGAGATACTTCTCCTGCCACTGGATACACAAGACTCTACACCCACTGTCCTGTGACTGTCCTGGTGTCATTGTACATGCTTTGTGAGTCAGAAGGAGACTTTATAGACTGGTATTGAACATATGGGCTAATGTCAGACTTATGACTTTGGACTGGGTTGGGATGCTTTCTCAATGTTCCATTCCACTTGTATATAAACCTTTCCCTTATATCCATATACATGTTTATGAATTTGTTTCTGTAGTCTACTCAGACTAACACATAAGCACAATGGAATTCCCATTCTTCCAATGGTTATCCATAATTTTTTTATGATTCATAGCATCAAATGCCTTGCCATAATCAATGAAAAACAAGTAAAATGTTTCTGGTATTCTCTGCTTCAAGCAAAAATCTATCTGACATCAGCAATGACATCCCTTGTTCCTCGTCCACTTCTGCATATGATCTGAACCTCTGGAAACTCAATGTACTGCTGTAACCATTTTTGGAAGATCTTTAGCAAAATTTTAATTGCATGCAAATCAATGACAGTGTTACATAGTTTGGTCACCTTTCTTTGGAAGGGATGCAAATAAAGATCTATCCCAATTAGGTGGCCAAGTCATCTTCCAAATTTCCTGGAGTAGGCAAATGAGTGCTTCATCAGCTTGTTGAAACATTTCAATTGATGTGTTAGTCTGGGTTGACTGGAAAAACAAACTCATACACTCATGTGTATAAGAAAGAGCTTTATATACAAAAGCAATTTAAAATTGAGAAAACATCCCATGAAACATTTCAATTGATGTGTTAGTCTGGGTTGACTGGAAAAACAAACTCATACACTCATGTGTATAAGAAAGAGCTTTATATACAAAAGCAATTTAAAATTGAGAAAACATCCCATCACAGTCCAGATCAGGCCCATAAGTCTGATATAAGACCATATATCTGATACCAATCTATAAAGTCCTCTTCAAACTCACTGAACACATGCAATGGCGCTGAATGCAGAAAGATCACAGGTCAGTGGGGAGAAGGTTTTGTGGATCTAGTGGTGGCATGAGCATCTCAGTGCTGTCAGGGGTCTCCACCCGGATCTTTCAGCTCCAGGGTAGCTCCATGTGTCTTGTCAACAGAATTATCTCACTGGGAGTGAGCCTTGTCAACAGAATCTCCAAGGGAGTGAGCACGTGTCCTGCCTCCAACCAACTGTTCATCTCCATTGAGCCTCCAAATGAGGTCATTAAGCTGCAACTAGACTGACAGGTAAAACGCCACCCCTTCACTCTTAAGTCTCAAATTGACAACAGATAATGTGACTACCACAATTGGTATTCCATTAATTCCTGGAGCCTTGTTTTTGGCTAATGCTTTCAATGCAGTTTGACCGTCTTCCTTCAGCACCTTCGGTTCATCCTCATATGCAATCTCCTGAACGGTGCAATGCTGACTCATTCTTTTTGGTACAGTGACAATATAGTCTTTCCATCTTCTTGGGGTGCTTCCTGCACCATTCAATATTTTGCTCAAAGAATCTTTCAATATTGTAACTGGAGGCTAAGGTCTTCTCTTGAGTTCTCTCAGTTTAAGATCTACGGAATGTGTTCTTCCTTTTCGACTTCCTAACTCTAGGTGTGCACATCTCATTTTATTTGACCTTGTCTTCTCAAGCTGCCCTTTGAAATTTTCTGTTCAACTCTTTGATTTAATCTTTTCTTCCCTTTGTTTTAGTTATTTTATGATTAAGAACAAATGTCAGAACCTCTTCTGGCACACACTTTGATTTTCTCTTTGCTGTCATAAGAATTTCTTCTTTTGCTTTCTTTATGCATCATACTCGTAATGTCCCCCTATAGCTCACCAGGTTTCCATCATTTGTGTTCAGGGCATCAAACCTACTCTTGGGAAGTTCTCAAAATTCAGGTAGGAAAGACTCAAGGCTATATTTTGGCTCTCATGGACAATTTTACTTTTCTTCAGCTTCAACTTGGACTAACATATAAGCAATCGATGGTCTCTTCCAGAGTGAGCTCCTGGCCTGGTTTTAGCTACTGATATTGAGCTTCTCTGTGTTCTCTTCCCACAGATGCAGTGGGAAGAGATTCCTGTGTATTCCAAGTGGAGAAGTTCATGTGTATAATGACCTTTTTTAAAAAAAATTTTTGGGGGGCATCACTGCCCTCAGGTGGTGGGAGTAGGAGGCCCAGCCTTTGCTCCGTGGAGCTGGAATTGAACCTCCATCCCAGTGGGCCGCAGACCCGTGCACAACCACTACGCCACCTGGGCTCAGCCTATAATGACCTTTTGTATTGTTGAAAAAGGTATCTGCTACGAACAATTGTTGGCCTGGCAAAATTCTATTATGTGATTTCTAACTTAACTTAATTTCTACCACCAAGTCCATATTTTCCAACCACTGTCCCTTCCTTTTTGTTTCCAACTTTTGAATTCCAGTCTCCAATAGTTACCAATGTATCTTGATTGTGTGTTTGATCATTTTCAGATTGAAGTCAATTTCTTCATCACTAGCTGTTGTAATTAGTGCATAAATTTGAGTTAAAGTTGTTATGACAGGATTCCCTTGTTGGCAGAGAGATAGAATCACAGATAGCATTATACTTCCAGACTGATTTTGAAGTTCCCTTTTCACAAGTGAATGCATCACCTTTTTTCTTGATCATGCCATTCCTGGCCTAGTAAATCATGACTTCCTGATACAAATTGGCCAAGACCAGTCCATTCCAGTTGCCTAAAGCTTAGGATATCGGCTTTTATGTGCTCCACTTAATATTTGGCCATTTAATATTTTTTTCTAATAAAATGAAAAACATGTTTACTAAAACAAGTCCAAAGACAAAACAGGAAATGTGCTATAAAAATCAAAGCGTGACAGCCCCTGTGCTGGACAGCGCACGTAAGGAGCCTCCCTGAACAGCTCGATGCTGATGCAGCTGGGAGAAGAGGGCTCTGCTGCTGGCTCGCTCCTGCCACCTCAAGCCACCTATGCTTTTGTCCCTTTTCCTGGTTGTAAAGAGCTAACCGTGGGGTCCAGATGAGGCCCGGCACCCAGCTGTATGTCTTGCCTGCCGCATAGTCCTGCTGCAGACTGCTCCCGGCTTGGCCGCCCCAGAGACGCCGCTGTCTATCACACATACTTGACTGTGGGCGAAGGCGACAAACCCCACAATGACAAATAAGTTTACCAGCACACCTTCCCAGAGTCCGTGGTGGCGGTCCGGCTGCTGGCCATTGAAGAGTGGGGCCCAGAGCTGGCCAATATTCATAGTTTGCATGTCCTAAGTTCTGATCATTGGTAGACATTTGCAGCTGTTTCTCATGATCTTCAAGTCTCTATTCTACAGGCTTGACTCCAGAGTCACCATGTTGGAGTCCACTTTGAGAAAGCAAGTTTCCCTCAGCACATTTTAAGTATCCTCTAAACCAAGGGGTCTGTGTTACTCCAAGTTGACTAGAGAAACATAGATATCTCATATGTGTATAAAAATAGCTTTATATAAAGAGTAATAGTATATTAAGAAAACAGCCCAGTTTAGGTCAAGTCTGTAGGGCCAATATTAGCCCTTAGGTCTGGATACCAGCCTATAAATTCCTCTTCAGAGTCACACAATCATGCAATACATGCGATGACACTGAATGTAGGGATATCACAGGTCAGTGGTGGAAAGTCTTGTGGCTCCAGTGGCAGTGGAAGCATCTCAGTGCTGGTGTGGGTCTCAAAGTATCTCTTCCAGCTCCAGGGCGCTGGGTCCATCAGTGTAGCTCCACGTGACTTGTCAACAGGAACGTGAAGCAGAGAGTGTGTCCACCTCAAGAGAGGAAGGCAGAATTTCCCAGAATCATCAGGAGAAGGCCGTGTCCACACAGAGGCCTCACTGGCTGTGACCTGCGAGACTTGACTGCATCCATTCATTCAAGTTGACAAGAGATCATGTAACTGACACAGGGTCCACCTCCAGCCCTTTCTTCTCCTTTCATTCATTCGGCTTTCGGTATCTGACAGTTTTATGAAGCTAAGAACAAGGTTTTCAGCAGTTACTTCCTCTGACTTGGGCAGACGATTCCTTCTTCATTGCCTGTTCTTAGTCTGGAAGCTTTGATGAGACCTGGTCACTTTAGGTGATCCTGCTGGTATTTGAAAATACCAGTGACATTGCTTCCAGCATCACAGCAACACACAAGCCACCACAGCTGGACAAACCGAGAGACCAACGTTGGTGCAATATGTTAGCTTCCCTAATGAACTCCCACAATCGTATTAACTCTGAGTTCTCTGCGTACTGTGAGGCCATTACAATGAGGTGCTCAACTCAGCAGAGAAATGGAGTGCCATGGGATGTGTAGTGGTTATACATTCAGCTGCTCATCACAAGGTCAGCAGTTCAAAACCACCAGATTCTCTGTGGGAGAAAGATGAGACTTTCTGCCTCAGTAAAGATTTAGGTTCAGAAACGCACACGGGCCGTTCTTCTCTGACTTGCTGCTCTAAGTCAGCATTGAGTCTAGGACAGCGAGTTTGTTGTGGTGGGAGGGATGGCTTGTGTCCTCATAAAGTAAAGAAGACTGAGGATCGAGTAACGTCTGACCCCTGCCTTGTGGCAACTGACCTTATGCTGATGTGGAGCTAGAGTCAGCTCCTGCTTCCCAGTCAGTGAGGGCCGATCTGGCTCCCTTACCGTTTCTTCAGGATGCCTGGTGCTGCTGTGGTTATATGTTGGCCTATGGTCACTTGACCACCCTGGGCTTCCTAAGCCCAGGGTCAGGCAGGGAGTTTGCGGGTGTGGCTGTGAGTCTGCATTGACTGCATGTGTGGTTTGGTTACCACTTTTTCAGACATCATGCTTTGTAAATAAAAGGTCAGCAAGAAAAGAGGAAGCCCCTCAATGAAATGGACTAACACCAGGGCTGCAATAAATGTAATTAAACATAGCAAGGATTATGTGGGTGGTTCAGGACCAGGAAGTGTTTGATTCTGTTGTACATGGTTTTGTCAGGAGTCAGAACCAACACAACAGCACCTAAGAACAACCAAAAGAAAAAAATATATGTTTAAAAATGAAGATGTGGGGCTGAGCCCCGGTGGCGTAGTGGTTGTGTGCGGGACTGCGGCCCACTGGGACGGAGGTTCAATTCCAGCAGTGGGGCTGGGCCTCCTACTCCCACCACCG
>PVJH01014312.1:0-57310 GCA_004026705.1 Nesogale talazaci
TTTTTATGAGATTGATCATAGTTCATTTTTAATGATAATTTATTCAAAGTTTAAATATTCATGGACCTGATTGTGACAAATATCTCCCCTGTATCAGACACAGTTCAGTTATTTCTCAGAGTAATCCCCAAATAGTTCTCCCACACTTGCCTATGTTCAATAGTCAACAGTGTCCTCCCTCCCTACTCTTTTCTGTTCTGTACCTTTACTCTCACAATACCTGCGAATCCCTGAGAAAAGACATCAATGTTGCCAAAAACACTGCCCTTCTTCACCCAGGCAGACTCCTCTGCCAGTAAAAAAATAAAATATTCCAAGTGTATCAGTGGCTGGTGACACGTAGTGGAGCATTTTGGGAGAACATAGCTGTTTGCCCGAGCCAATTCTGCCAGCTCTGATGTCCCTGTGACATTCAAAGATTTCAATATGCATGAAGTCAACTATGTGTTAAACAGAGTTCTCAAACAAAACCAGGACTCTTATGGTTACATAGATAGGTAGGGGGTTGGGGTTGGCTATGGTTATATAGATAGGTAGGGGGTTGGCAAAGTGGTTGAGTGTGGGACTGTGGCCCACTGCCTTGGCAGTTCAAATCCAGCAGCAGCTCTTCAGGAGCAAGATTGGGCTCCCCACTCCCACCAGAGGGCAGTAATGCCAAAAAAATTAGATAGGTAGGTAGATGATAGATATATGGAGATATAAATATAGACACAGATATAGATATATATATATACAGTGTGAAGGAATATAACAGCTAATTAGTCCACATAGTGGTACAGAGAGCTCAGTTCAACTCACTTCCATGAAAATTAATATACTGAAAATTAATATACTTCAACTCACGAGAGTTGCTGGGTTCAAGGTCAAGGAAGCAGACAGCTGAGTCTTCTGTAGCACAATGCAAGCATTATGGCATCAGGGCAAGTCACCGATAGTCAGTCAGATGACAGAATTCCATAGTCCCAAGTGATGAATAAACCAGCAGTGTGGCAAAGCAGGTCTCAAAAGAACCTCAAGCTCCAGTGACACAATCCATTTGTTGGGTGTCTCACAGCTGGTGAACCTCACAAGTTGAGGTAGAGAACTAGCTAAGGCAGTCACACACTGGTCTGATGACCAGAGAGTAAGAGAGAGGCAGGTGGGACTCACCAAGCCATTTATCTCTTTGCTCTCCAATCAGTGACCTTATTAACACAACATGTTTTCATAGGCCAGGTTGGCACAATACACCTACTTATCACAGTGCACTCCTTGCCAACTTGTACACAATCCTTTAACCATATATAATTTTCAGATATTAATGAACTCACACATTTACACAACAAACATCTATCATACATATAAATTAAAATACACTGAATCTAATTGTATCTGAACATTATATATGTTCAAATTATAGTATTTGAACTTTATATATGAACAAATGAAAAATATTCCATAAGGACATATAAAGAAAATAAACTGACAATTGCAAAGCTTTTGTAATTGATCATAAGCTCATAACTGATAGATAGAACTACCTTCTTCTTCTAACCATTCTGTATTACCTTTGCCCTCAGCAAGCATCTCAGCTGGTAGTGGTTTGTTGCCTGGTGGAGTGACTCAGACCTCCATACCTGAAGTATCTGTGTCATTAGACAGCCTGTCAGGATCGGGTTGCTGGACCTTACCATTTACTTTAATCACAGAACCTGGTAGTACTCAGAGTCAGTTTATGGGGTCTCCTGGACTCCAGACATATTCTTTTTTACCTCCATTATGTAGCCCCAGTCCAACTTCTCCCTACTAATCAGCCCATGAATCAGTATAAAATCTCACATCTGGCTAATTCTCCTTCCAGACAAACTGAACAGCCAGGTGCATTGCTCAAAGTTCTGCCTATTGGGAGGGTTTTCCTTCACCTGTGTCCTTTAGGGAGATCCAAGAAAGGGACTAGAATGCTGTTGCTGTCCATTTATGAGAGGCACCGCTGGATATCAGGCAGAGCCATCAATGAACCGAGCATGACTTTCCTGTTCTTCAGTTAAATTATCACAAGGAACTCCCCAGGAGGCCATAGGTTCACACTGGGAGAGAGACGATAATGTGACATGAGTGGGCACTCTAGGCATTTGGGTCAATTCTTCAAACAGCTTACTTGTACCTTCAGGTCCTGTTATAACTAGATCTCATATATACCATTTCCATTTAACAATGAAGTGTTGCTATGTATGTCCAACTTTATGATTCTGTGGGCTAGACAATACCCAGTTTATGATGGGCAGCTCAGGCTTAATGGTAACTTGGTGGCTCATGGTGAGGCTTTCAGTCTCCACTAAGGCCCAGTAACAAGCCAATAGTTGTTTTTCAAAAGGAGAATAGCTGTCTGCAGAGGATGGCAGGACTTTACTCCAAAATCACAATGGTCTATACTGTGACTCATCAATAGGGTTCTCTCAAAGACTCTACACTCTATCTATCTACAGCTAGCACCTCTAGCACCATTATGCTATCATATGGTTCATAAGATGGATCATATGGTTTCATTGGCAGACCAGCTTGCACAGCAGCCTGAATATATTGCAGAGTCCTTCCTTGTTCTGGGCCCCACTCAAAATTGGAGGCCTTTCATGTCACTTGATAAGTAGGTCCAAGTTAAACACCCAAGTGAGGGCTTTGTTGCCTCCAAAATCTGTAGGTGCCCACTAGGCGTTGTGTCTCTTGTTCAGTTGTGGGGGGCAGGGGTAAATGCAATAACTTACTTTTCACTTTAGTAGAACCATCTCAAAATGTCCCACACCACTGGACCCCTAGAAATTTTATTGAGATGGAGGGTTCCTGAATCTTCATCAGGTTGATTTCCCAACTTTTTGCATGAGTGTGATGTACTATTGAATCTAGAGTCTTTTAGACATCTTCATTAGAGTGTCCTATCCGAATAATGTTATCAATATAATGGACTAGTATGACATTTTGTGAAAGAGGCGATCAGGGTCCCTTCATAGAAAATTATGGCACAGGGTAGAAGAGTTGATGTACTCCTGAGGAAGAGTTGTGAAAGTGTATTTTTGCCCCTGCCAGCTGAAGGCAAACTGCTTTTGGTGATGCTTTGAGACTGGTATTGAGAAAAAGGCATTGACCAGATCAATAGCTGCATACAAAGTACCAGGAGAAGTATTACTTTGCTCAAGCAATGAAATAGCATCTGGAACAGCAGCTGTATTGGAGTCACCACCTGGTTAAGTTTATGATAATCCACTGTCATTCTCCAGGATCCATCTGTCTTCTTTACAGGCCAAATTGGGGAGGTAAATGAGAATGTGGTAGGAATCATCCTCCTTCTCCCTGCATCCTTCAAGTTTTTGCTGGTGGAATTAATCTCTGCAGTTCCTCTAGGAATGTTCTATTGCTTTTGGTTAACTTTTTTTTTCAGGCAATGGCTGTTCTATTCCTATTTACTTGACCCTTCCTATCACAATAGCCCTCATTCCATATTTCAAGGATTCAATATGGGGGTTCTGCCAGCTATTAAGTGTGTTTATTTCAATGATGCATTCTGGAACTGGGGGAATGGGTTTTGGGGCCCACTGGACCCATGAGAGTTGTACCTGAACTAAAACTCCATCAATAACTTGATCTCCATTCTGGTAAGTCTTTGAAACACATTGGGTTTCATGGAATTAGTGTCAGTTCAGAGTCAGTGTCCAGTAATCCTTCCAAAGTATTATTATTTCCTTTCCTGCAAAGAGCAGTGACTCTTGTGAAAGGTCAAAAGTTCCTTTGGGGAAGACTCGAAGAAAGACTAACAGTATAAATCTTCAGTGATATAGCAGGGTCCTTCTTCAAAGGGACCTGATTTTCCCTTCATTCAAGGGGTTGTGGGTCTGTAAAATGACTCAGGTCTGGGAATTGATTGTATGGTCATGACTTTCTCTTCTGATATTCACCTGGTCTAGCATTCTTCCATCTGTATACATCACATAAATATTTAGTAGGTTTCCTATGTATGTCATTCATAGGGACACTGTGAGTAAGTAGCCAATACCATAAGTCCGCACAAGGCAGATTGCTTTGATTACTACAGAAAACTTGCTGTCCATAACTTGCTGTCCATTGGATGTACAATAACCACATCCACCCCATCTCTGCTCTTTTAGTGCTCACACATGCCCTCTATCACCATGGAGCCCCATCAGCCCCATCGTGGGCAAATGTCAGAGTTCACTTTGGGTAATTCCCATTGTTAACCCTGGTGCACATAGAATACCCATCACAGGAGTCTTCAGCGATGTTGGGGTCCACTTCACAAGCTCGTTTCTTGTGGTTGTGGAGAAAAGTATGTCCTTGGGACACTCCATTTTTGGATCTATGGGATTATCCTGTTATTCCCTTCCAATTTACTGATTTTCTTAAGCTTTTTGATGCCTTCTTCTGCAGTGCACCAAGGTAGACTAGGTACCTGGATTTAATCTAGGCCACCTGTCAGCCCATGTTTCAGTAAACCAACCAAATAAGCAATTAGATCCTCACTTAACCTCTCTTGCTAAGACTTTGAAGGAAAAATCTGTGTTTAGGGGCCACTGGTTTAATGTTTTACTGATAGTGGATTAAACCCCTTTGGTTGGAGGGGTGGCTCAATTGTCTCTAAGGGCTTAATATTCTCCTCTTCTGGATTATCAGCCCATTTTTTCCCATCCCATGTTTCAGTGCCCCAATTCTTTCTGATTGATGCCTTTACTTTAATATCAGACTCTGTTTAAACCTGTAATTCAGCTGATGCTGTATTTGAACTACTCATACGATGAGACTCTGGGTTTGGTTTTCCGCAACATCAGTTCTATAAGTAGAGGGGAGAAGACTCTCCTTTGCAGCACATGAGAAGCTCGTAGGTCTGTTATTCGGCACTTGACATGGGCTTCTAAGGTTCTGAGATTTTCCCTTTCCTTGATCACATTTTCTATCATAAGGAGGACCAACCCTTCAGCTTCCCTATACTTGTTATCCTGACAAAACTGCTGGAAAATATCAAACACACGATCACCCAGAGCCTCTCCTCTTACCAGCACTTCATCTTTTGGTGGTGATAGTGTGGATATCAGCTTTTCTACTATTCACCATGGATTAACAGCACTCACTCTAGAAAGCATGGCAAACATATCTATGTGTATGCATATATACAAAATGAAGGAATTTAAGAGCTAATTAGTCCACATAGCAGTACAAAGGACTCAGTTCAACTCACTTCCTGTGAAACAGTTAATATACTGGCAGTCCCTCACATGGACGGGGTCCAAGGTCAAGGAAGGAAACTGCGGAGTCTTCCTTACAGCATCTGGCCAAGGGAAGCAAACAGCAGGATGGGTCACCCATAGTCAGCTAGATGACAGGATCCCACAGTCCCAAACACACCAGCCGTGTAGCAAAGCAGGTCTCAAAGAAACCTCAAGTTCTAGTGGCATCGCCAACGGGGTGGGTGTCACACAGGTGGTGTAGCTTGCAAGTTGAAGCAGAGAACTAGGTGAGGCAGCTGCACACTGGCCTGATCACCAGAGAGCAAGGGAGATACAGGCGACGGGGCTTGCCAGGCCATTTATCTCATTGCCTTCCAATCAAACAGTGACCTTTTAATACCACAGGTTCTTTTTTTTATAACCACATGTCCTTATTGGCCAGATAGGCATAATAAACCTATCTATTGCAAACTGCCTCTATGAGTTTCTGAGCGTGTAATTCTGTAGGGAAATAGAAAGGCTCAGCTATGTCCTGTAGAGGGGCTGGTGGTCTTGAATTGCTGACCTGACAGCAGGCCGATGTTTAAAGCATTACACCAGCCGTTGGGTATATTCCCAAGAAGATGAAAGAAAGTTACCACGTTACCAAGAGTTTGGGATTTTGTTTTGTTTTCATATATTTTTTTCAACTCAAAATCCTGTGGAAAATCTTTTTTATATCCTGTTTGGGGCACATAGACTTCCATGAACCAAATATTGTTGTGAGGGGGTAAAATACCCTGGATCGGGTTTCTGATCTCATCCTGAAAAACAACATCAGCGCTCCTAATTTACACATTGGTTGGCAGATTACAGCACAGGGACTACTAGTACAGTGTTACAGTGAAGAGCACTAAGCAGGTAAAGAAGAAACGGTGTATGTGTTCAATAGTAATCCATACTCCTCCTTCTAATGCATGTCAGAAAAACAGGTATTTAATTGAGACTTCTGAAATTTTGTGGGTTCTATGTCCTAATCCAAGTTTTAAGAAGCAACTAAATTGCCAAATCAGGTTTTAATTCCTCTCTCCCTTTGTTTGAATGAGACAAGGGCAGAGAGATGCCATGTCCCAGCGGGAAGCTGCTCTCACAGGGCTTCTCCAGAGGGCCACTGCATACAGCTCTGCAGACTTGGGCCACTCGACTTCCATCCCCATGTGCAACATCACCACCTCCCAGTCTTTAATATCCTCAGAGGTCCAATCATATAGGGAAGTAAACTGCCCGTAATACATAGTCATCAGGTTGGAGGCATAATTTATACAAAATAAAACTCACTCATCTAGATGCCCATTTTGATACAGTTTTGAAAATGTAACTTGGCAAGCATGGCCTGAGTACCTCTTACATATTTTGGACATATTATCCGAAGAGGCCAATACCTGGAGCAAGACATCGTACTCGATAAAGTACAGGGGAAACCAAAAAGAGGAAGGCCCTCTAGCAGATGGACTGACACAGTGGCTGAACAAGGGGCTCAAAGACTTGACTATCCCACCCTATACAAAATCCCCAGACACACAGACCAAGAACATGCACACCAAGAGGTGGGAATCTTGGGAACCCTTTTATCATTTTGTCCTTTGGGGGTGTTACAGAGTCAATGGTCAACTCATAGTCACCCCATGGGGCAGAGTAGAGCCATTCCCTAGGAGTTTCTGGACTGTAATCTTCCCAATAAAGCTCTGGCTGTGTTTGAACCGTCGGTCGAGTTTTCAATTAAGTAGCTTAACCACACCTAGGGAAGGAAGGCATAGGCAAAGTACCCATTCTGTAAGGGATTTTACATGACTAGGAACTCTATATAGATGCTGGTGACTTAAAGGACCTCAAGGTTATGTAGACTCCATATCAGTTGACCAGCACATGTCAAGCAAGTTCCTGTGCAGGTGTCCTTTAGGTTTCTCTCAGTTTTGCTAAAATTAGCCCAAGCCTTCTTAGAATCACCATACATCCGGGATTTCTCAGAATAATCTTAGTGTGTGCCTGTTCCCACTTTCAACAATACGTCTTATGGGCATTTTCTGTATGGTGTAGCCCCATATACATTCTTAGTTAAACCCAGGTGTACACAATAAACAGCTTTTAAATATCAAATTGGGAGTGGGAGCATTTTGATTAAATAGATAGTGTTAAATAACAGGATTATATAAGGACAACATCCTTGCTGTCACATATAATTTAGACTATGGTTTTTATCCTCATCATTCACAATACAGTTTTTTGAGAGATTAAATCTTAGCAAACTACCAATAAGTGTTCCTGTCTATCTAAATTAAGATCACCAAGAAATATAGTCCTAAATTTAAAAGTGCATTGATTAAAATGTATATACTACTGGAGCCTCATTCTGATTCCATTGTGTTGTAAAAGATCAGAAATAATATAGTATGATGTGGAATGGTGAAAACAAAATAAGGTTAATGAGAAACTTTTAACATTGACAAGGTAGGAGGATGGGCCAGTATCAAGGTCAAAGCAAAGTAATTTCAAGATTGGTACACAGCAAATGAGGTGATAGCTTCAAAGATACAACATATAGAAGTCACACAAGCTGCTAAAGTCAAGTATAAGGTAAATCATCAGGGATGAAGAGTATAGAAATATAGTAACCAAGAATACTCAAGTAAAATATAACAACCAGTACATTCTGCTGCTCGAGTTTACCTGATTATTTCTCTTTCCATCCTTGTTGAAGACATTTCCTGATTGTTATAAGACTAAATACATGTTAAAGAAGTTAGTAGAAGATAGATAAGAGAGTTTAAAGTGTAAAGTTTACAAGATAATTAAATATTAAAGTTTATAAGATAATTTTTGCAAACGACCATATAGGAGAAATTTTACTTATTAAATGTTATTTTAACAGGTGTTTGAGTGCTAACTCTGTTCTTAAGCATTGTGCTGTGCCGAATGCCAGGAGAATTGAAAAAATAAAACAGAGCTACACTAAGGACAGAAGATAAGATCTTTGATCTTAAGAAGCTTAGATTAAGGATCTTTGAATGTTAGGTTCTATTTTAATTATGCACATACACTCAATTAAGTCAAAAAACGTTGCTATATAGAATAATGGAAACTTTCATTAAACAAAAATACAAACAGGCAAAGTGACTCTTTCTTGACAGATCCTCTCGTAAGCGCTATACAGTCTGAAAGAAGTGTTTCCTCTCTCTAACTTGCCCCCATAGAAGCCTGCTCTCTTTGAATTACGCTATGACCAACAGCAGTTGTAGCATCCTCAAGGAACTCAGACCTTGCTTCTGTGAAATGCTATTTGGAGACATAAAGAAGTCTGAAGATGCAAGATCAAGGCTGGAAGAGGAGGAGGATAAGGTTTTCCAAGAAACTTCTCATAGGATAGGTGCCGCTATCAAAGAATGAGCAGTTGTCTTCTCTAAACAGGAAACAAAAATTTCCTTGGCAATAATTTCTGAGTTTTCCCCTCCTCAGTACAACTTTGAACTTATTTAAAACTTCTTTATAATAAGCTGCCATGACTCTTCCATTTCTTTTGAGATAATCTATCAATAGATAGATCCCCCAAAGTCACTACAATTTTCCAAGCTCACCTTTCCATCATGAATTGAACTGGCCCAGTAGATTCCCTTGGAAATCATTGTTTTGATTGAAGGCTTTTTTCCTTTTAAAAAATAGTTTCATGGACATATAATACACACAATACTTAAATAGTTCAATCATATTGAAAACAATTGTACAATCAGCACTACAATCCATTCTAGAACACTTCTTCATTCATGTAGCCATTGTTTTTTGTTTCCTATTCACCCCTCACCCCACCCCATTCTCCCACTTCACATCCCCAGGAAACTACTTATCCAGAACCTGTCTCTTTGGATTTATCTTTCCTAGAGTCCATGTACAAATACCAGCCAAAAAGCAAAACAAAAAGATGACAAAGTATCAGAGAATAACTTCTATCATGAAGACCCCAGGAAATATTAAAAGCTAGAATAAATTTGAGAGTGCTGGTGGTCTAGTTATTATGCCTTAGGCTGTCATCTTCAAGGCTGGAAGTTCGAAATCACCAGCCACTCTGTATGAGACAGACTGGACTTTCTATTCCTATAAAGAGTTGGTCTCCGAAACCTCCAGGGACAGCTCTATCCTGTCTCTGTGTCAGCATCGATTCTGTGGCAGTGAGCAAGCACAGTTTTTAAATGAGTTAACAAGGAGATCAAATAATAAGGTGTTCGATTTTAAAGCTGTCCCGTGCCTAGCTGACAACAGTAAATATATGACTGGGAGGAGCGGTCTGCAACCACTGACTGGTTGCAAAGATATTTTAAACGTATTTTGTTTGGAATAAACCTGTGCATATATAAATTGTAATCTGAACTGAAATACTTTAAAAAATGTACCTTTGCATGTATTTGAAATATATATTTGTATATTTCAGATATATGCATAAACCCAAACCAAACTCACTGCCATTGAATTTGTGCCAACTCGTAGAGACTTTATCGGACAAGGGGGAACTGCCCCTGTGAATTTTTGAGACAATAACTGTGTATGGAAGTGGACAGCTGCATCCTTCTCCCATAGAGTGGCTAGTGGTTTTGAACTGCCAGCCTCTGAGACTGCAGCAGGACTCATAACCACTATGCCAAATACATACTTATTTCTATGTTCCAAATATATCCCTATAGATATATTCCAAATGCAACTTAAATATCTAAAATGTACATATATTTCCATTATTTGCATAAGCACACAGCCCTTCTTGTGATTTACATATTCATTTTATTTTTTAAATAAACCGTTTTTGAACCCACAAAAATAAGTTTTGTTCACCACTCTTGATGTAAGGGCTGATGCTTGATTCTCCGACTTTAAGCTAAAACGCTAAAACATTAGATTAATGACATTCTAAATATAGGCATGATTATATATTATTTGGTGAACATGTTCAGTTTCACCAGCTCTTCGTTCCCCCTGCCAAATCTCCAGACAATTATGCATTCATTGCTTTTCTTAAGTGCTATCAGTTACATTGCCTTCATATAGTATTTCAACATGAGGTTAATTGCAGCTAAAGAAAAGTTTATGATTAGTCCAGACAGGTATTTTTCTTCATTGTCTAATACCATAAATCCATTAAATTCCTATCCATCTTGTCACCCTCTCCTTGAAGAGTTGGTTATATGACCTGCAATACTAGTTCTGTTTCGTGATTATAATTGTGATTGGCAGAGAGCTTTCAGAGTTGTAATAAATTTTGCCACAGGCATAGATGGGTTTTGTAGCACCCTGCTTACATTGTGGTGTCTGATTTGTTAACTCTATGGTTACTTTTCAACAGGATCTCTTAGAAGAAATCACCAAAGCAATCTTCTGGCTTTAATAATTGCAATCATTTGCTTTGGGGAATAAGACTTAAAGTAGGTTACAGATATGTGGCCTCTGTTAATTATTTGTCACAGAAACATGCCACCATCTTTAACCCCATATTTGGGAACTATCCTGTGTTTTATATTGTTTTTCAGATTGTGTTCACGGACTACAGAAAACCCTAGACTTTGGCAGAGGTGGTACAGCTCTTCTCGGTGGCTTTGAACAGCACATTTCCCTCCACCTTCTCTCACTTCTTTTCTGAGAAAAGACAAATTTCAGGGACTCTCGGGTGTATGTATATTGTGTGTGTGTGTATGTGTGTGTGTGTGTGTGTAAACAAGCCGCCCATATGCCCATGATACATGTATTCCTCCTTGAAATTTCTGTTGTTGACATGCTGAAAAAATTGGGTACGTAAATTATTTCTGCCCCAAGGCACTTTAACTTGGACGGCCAGCACTTACTCAGCTGGCCACCATAGGTCTCCCTGTCCTTGGCAGCATTACAGGGGTAATATTTTTTAACATGGATGAACAGCTCTTGAGAATCTCTCCAATGTATTAAGCATGAACAAGCCTTTTTCTCAGCATCGGACTTGCATGTCTTCCCTCCACATTTATTTCTCCACAACAAACATATTTATTGGGGCTATTATGAGAAAAATCCCCCTTTCCATAAATGTTTGTCTTCCCTTTTGTCCCTTTTATAGGATCATGAAGAAATGATGGAGGGTCTTGTTGGGTGGTTGTGGGATATGTGTGTGCTTTTATTCACTGCACTACCACTGTGGAATCATCTTTCAAAAGCCAGACACTGGGATTTTGTTGTTTTGTTTGTGAGGGAGAAGTGGAATAAGTGACAAAATAGGTGGCAAGCAGGATTCATGAGGGAGATATAAAGGAAATTTTCTTTATACTCTCATTAAAACTTCACTGTCATCAAATCAAAGTGGGCTAAGAGTGATGCTATAGGATGAAGTAAGACTGACTCTGTGTTTCTGAGGCTAACTCTTTATAGCAGTACAAAGCCTCATCTTTCTCCCAGAAAACAGTTGGTGGTTTTGAACTGCTGAACTTTTGGTTAGCAGCCCAACATGTAACCACTGTGCTTCCAGAGCTCTAGCATTATGAGATGGTATTTCCACTTACCGCTCCCATTGGTGCCAATAACGCACATCAAGAGTCGAGGGTTTTGACTCATCATTCTCTGTGCAGATAGCTATCATAGAACGGCTTAAATTGTGGGAGTAAGAGGGGGAGTAGGATGGTGACTTAAGAGTTTAGTAGATTTTCAAAATTTTAAAGGTGTGGGCATAGCCAAAAGAAAAGGATGGAAAGGTTTTTATAGGCATCTAGGACACATACATCTGTGACACAGGAAAATACAGCTTGAATGGTCTGGTGTGTCTGTTGTCATCGCTTCCTGGTTTGTAATTAAAATTCTGGGCACCTTTGAACCTTATTTGTGCAAATGTTTGTAGTGTAAGATTCATCGGACTCTAGGGTGGTCGGGGGCAATATAAGAGCGTGTTTTCGACTACACCCTTAGAAAGGAAAAGGTGGGTGCTAGACCTCACATCCACACCACACAATACTGCTCCCCGCTCGGCAAGCCGTCTCACAAGCACATATTGACTGCCTCATGGTCCCCGGAAGAGTACCCAGAGATTCTTGTTCTCAGTTGCAATCCACTTGGCTCCAACCTACATTACCTTGTAAGTAACAGCATGAAACATTACTCAGACCCGTCCTACCTCCATGATCATTCAGTCCATTGTTGTGTCATGTGTCAATTCATCTCCCTTCGAACGTCCTTCATTTTCATTGGCTTGTTATTGTACTAAGTATGATGTTCTTTCCTAGTGATTGGTCCTTTCTGATAACATGCCTCAAACAGGGAAGATAAAACCCATTGCCATTAAGTCATTCCACACTTTGGGATCCTACAGGATGGTGCAGAACTGCCCTCTTAGCTTTCTCTACAGAAACAAGTTACCAGGTCTTTCTCCACCAGAGTGGATAGTGGGTTTGAGCGACCAACCAGCCCGTAGCAGGCTAGTAGACTCCCGTTGCAGAGTTGTGCACCTTATATCAAGTTCTATATAAAGACTTTTCACATGTTACAATTAGTCTGGTCAGAAGCTGGGCAGTGGGGGTCATCGGAAAAAAAATGTGTCATTAGGGCTCTGGTCAGCTAAATGAATTTTCTGTCCACTTCCCCCCTCAGATCTTTGTATTTATAATCACGCTCCCTGAGGTTCATTTCAGGAGCAGCCCATCAGATTGCAGTTCTCAGAAATGTTTCTTTGAATCAGAAAGCGAGAGGCCTGACTCTCCTTCCCAGTGGCAGTGCCTGTGAAAGCTGTGGAGACCGGGTGACCCACTTATGTCTTCAAAGCCAGGCTGAGGGAGGAAGGGGACAGAGATCAATCTGCGCTCTTGCTGTTGCCACTGCTGCAGCTGCTTCATGCACAGACCTATTTCTAGGGAAATTCAGAGTGTTCTATTTTTAATATTTTCACCTTTAATGTACAACCACCCTGTTACATTTGAAGATATGAGACCAAATTCTGAGCATACAGAAAGCCTCTCTATTACAATATGTTTTAGAACATACTGAACCAGGACACCTATCTTAGAATATGTTCTGTTTACTAGGACTAACAGTCACCATAAAGTAGCTGGTTAAAAAAATATGCTGGTGAATGTTTTACTTTCATCTTTTAAAATGTAACTAATTAATAACTGAATTAATTTTATATGTTAAATGATCTTAAGTGTACAATTCAGTGTATTTTCACAAATGTATGCAATTTATAAGCAATTGCCCAAATCAGACATAAAACATAGCCATTGAGAATGTGCCCCTTCTGCTTCCAATATTTGTTTTCTTATCATTAGGAATCATTTCTCTGTATTCTCTTAACATAGATAGCTTTGGCTGATCTTGAACATTACAAGCATACAATCACACCGTATGTGATTTTTGTCTGGCTTTATTTACTCAGAATAATGTTTTGAGGCTTCATCCATGATGTTAAGTATATCAGAAGTTTATATTTAGTGCTAAGTAGTATTTTATCATAGATAAATTACTAGACTATAAGTTACTTATAGACCTGTGGCAGCAGTGATGCCCCCCCCCCCAGGGGGGGGGGAAACGTGTGGCGGTCATTTCCTATGTCAATTTCATGATTGGGATGTAGGGGTGGAGTCTAGCCTGTCAATCTGGAGACACCCACTGAGTAGTCAATGAGTCCTCTGTGTGGGCATGACTTTCTCCTGCGAATTCTGGAAAACTTGACTCTCAGTCTCAGGGAATTAGTCTCTGAGATGATGAACTACTGACAAGACAAGATAGCAGCATCCGAGGAACTGGAGGAGCCAAAGGAAGAGCCACATGGACTTAACCTGATAGTACCAGAACTCTGAAGCTGAAGAAGTCATGTGGAGACTCCTGCCAGCACTGAGTTGCTTCTACCACCACTGGATGCTGTTGATGGACCCTGAGCCCTGGAAGCAAGGAGCCATGGGGAGACCCCTGCCAGCACCAGGATACTTCAACTACATATGCTTCGTGAGTCAGAAGGAGACTTTATAGATTGGTTTTGGACATATGGGCTAATGTTGGATTGATGACCTTGGACTGGACTGGGTTGGGGTGTTTTCTCAATGTTCCATTCCTCTTGTATATAAATCTTTCCCTTATATACATATGTGTGTCTATGAATTTGTTTCTCTAGTCTACCCAGACTAACACAAAACCTGTAAGTTTATAAGCAAAAATTGAACACACACCTCTTTAGAGTATCAAAAAGCAAGACTGTTACTTTGAGGCGCAAGATGTGCCTGACTCAAACCATAGTATTCTCCATTGCATCCAACATACATGGAAGTTGGGCAATGAAAAGGAAAACAGAAGAAAAATAGATGCATCTGAATTGTGGTGCAGGTGAGGAATACTGACAGTACTGCTAAAAGGACAGCCTGATGCCTGTTGGAAGAAGTACAGTAGAGGCAAGCATAGCAAGGCTTCTGATAACATCCTTCTGGACATATTGTCAGCAGAGACAAGTACCTGGAGGATATTATGTTTGGTGAAGTAGAGAGGGAATTAAAGACAGGAAGGCCCTCTCTGAAATGGGTGGACACAGTGGCTGCAACAATGAGCTCAGGCATTGTGTGGATGGCACAGGAGGGGGCAATGCCTCCTCCTGTTGTGAATAGGATCAGAATTGACCGGACAGCACTTGACAACATCAATAATTGAAGGGGCTTTCTCAAATCTTTTCTCTTTGTTAGATAATTTCTGCTACCATCTAGAGGTTTTTTTTTGTAGCCATCTCAGTGACTTTTAAAGTATGCAGTGGAAGGCCTTTGTGACTTTAATTTGAACGGCCTTAATCATTTATGATGTTAATCTACTTTCTATGTGTTTATTGGCCATTCACAAAACATTTCTGTAAACTATTCAATGTCTGGCACGCGTTTTGGGGGTTACTGAACTTTTTCTAGTGGTAAATATTTGTCTTTTAGATATCTATGATTCCATCCCACCTGAATTTCAAACATATCTCAAGGATAAGTTTTCTTCATTGAACACTAATGATAGAAAAGCTGATGCGCCGTGGGAAGAGATCAAGATTATCATTCATGAAGAAAGTTAAAGGTCATTAAAAAGACAAGAAAGGAAAAAAGATCAAAGTGGATGTCAGAAGAGACTCTGAATCTGACTGTCAATCCTAGAGCAGCTAAAACAAATGGAAGAAAGGATGAAGTCAAGGAGCTGAACAAAAAATTACAGAGGGTGGCTCAATAAGGTAAAGACGAATATCATAATGAAAAATACACAGCCCAAGAGTTAGAAAGCCAAAAATAAGAACATGCCAAGCCTATCTTAAATTGAAAAAGCTAAAGAAAACAATTCAAGCTTTGAGCTGCAATCCTGAAGGATTCGGTGGGCAAAATATGGAATGATATAGGAAACATCAAAAGAAGATAGAAAGAACACACAGACTGTACTTTAAAGAACTACTTAACATTCAACTATTTCAAGAGGTACCCAATAATCAAGAACCAGTTAAACTAGATAAAGAAGTCCAAGCAGCACTGAAAACATTAAACAAAACAAAGCCTCTAGTATTTGATGGAATAGCCACCAAAATGTGTAGCTTTTGATGAAGCATGGGAAGCACTCATGGTCTATGCCAAAAATTTTGGAAGATGATTACTTGGCCAACTGATTTACAGGGATGCATATTAGTATCCATTCCAAAGAAGGAAAGATGAACAAACAGAATGTTCAAATTATAGAACTGCATCATTGATATTACATGTAAATAAAATTTTTCATCCAACAATAGTTGTAGAAGTATATTTACAGAAGTTTGACAGAAGCTGCCAGAAGTTCAGGATGGATTCAGAAGAGGACAGGGAACAAAGGATATCATTACTGATGTCAACTGGATCTTGACTGAAAGCATAGAATATAAGGAAGATCCTTACTTGTGTTTTATTGACTCTCCAAGGCATTCAACTGGGTGGACCATAACACACTATGGATACACAGAAGAAAGGGAATTCCAGAACACTTAACTGTGCTCATGTGGAAACTGTACAAGAATTAAGAGACAGTTGTGTGAATAGAACAAGGAAATACAGCATGATTTACAAGCAGGAAAGATGTGTCAGTGTTTTATCATCTCCACATAATTATCCAATCTATATGCTGAACAAATAATCAGAAAGGTTGGACTATATGAAGGATGTGGTATCAGGATTGGAGGAAGGTTTATTAACAACTTGTAATATGCAAATCACACATCCTGCTTGCTGAAAATGAGGAGGAATTGAAGCACTTTCTAATGATGATCAAGGATTGAAGCTTAAAAGGTGGATTACTCAATGTAAAGAAAATAAAAATCTTCAAAAAAGGACCAGTAGGTAATATAATAAACAGAGAAAAGCTTGAAGTTGTCAAGGATTTTTGTCTCACATGAATCCATTACCAATGTTGAGTGGAGTAGTAGTCAAGATATCAAATTTTGTACTACACTACATACATCTGCTGCACAACACTTCTTTAAAAGTTTCAAAAGGCAAGGATGCTATTTTGAGGACTAGGATGTAATGTACCCCAAACCAGGATATTTTCAATCAGTCCATATGCATGTAAAAGTTGGACATTGAATAGTAAGACAAGAAGAATTGATGCATTTGAATAATGGTATGGAAGAGTCTTGAAAGTATATGGATTGACAAAAGAACATAAGTTTTTCTTGAAGCAGTCAGAATGTTCTGTGATAGCTAGGTTTATTGTGCCAACTAGGCCTCCATAGCACCATGTAAGTGGAATTCCAATCAGTTCACAGCTTAATTGTTAGGCAACTGAAATAAATGATTTCCATGGACAGCTTTCCATCTCTCTTTCTCCCTGGTGATTGGACAAGCATGCTGCTGCTTGAGCTAATCCTTTGCCTCAACTCTGTGTGGAACCAATCCATGGATTGTATTGCCTTGCCATGCATTGCTGGAGCTTGAGACCCCATCAGGGCCCACTTCACTATGCTCCTATGCTACTGACTGTTGCTGTTCCACCCTGCTGTCTGCTGTCTACAGGCCAATTCTACCTGTCTTACCTGAGAGTAGACCCTACTGTCTGCTTCCTTGACCTTGGACTGGCAGCCCTCATGAGTTGAAGCATTTTCAGTATATTAACTGTTCCATGAAACTGAGTTAAACTGAGCCCTCTGTATTGTTGTGTGGACTAATTATCCACTATATTTCTTCTCACTATATAAGCCTATCCATATATATGTATATATAATAATTCCTTTGCACAATAAAAATGTGTATATAAATTATGTATATGTGTGTATGTGTGTGTGTGTATATATACACACACACATAAGCATACTGGTTTTGTTTCTCTAGAGAAACCTGCCTAGTCTGTGCTTTTCAGAGGTCAGGATGACAAGCCTTCCTCTTGTGTGCTTAGGGCATGTTATCAACAAGAGTTCAGTTCCCAGAAAAGAATGGAGGAGCAGCCAAAAAGAGAAAGACCCTCGGTGCACTGGATTGACATAGTGGCTGCAGCATAAGGACAATTGTAGGAATGAACATGACTGGGCAGTGTTTTACTCTGTTTTCCACAGGGTAGCTTTGAGTATGTAACATTTCCAGCAGAGCATGACCTCTGTTATCACTCTTCAGTCCTGAGTCCGATAGGAAAGGAAAATCTTTGCTGGGGCTCACAGACTCATTTACATGTGTAGACCATCAGCTAGCCAAAAGCTCACAGGGAAGTACTTCCTGGAGTTTGGACCCCAGATTCTCCTCGTTGTGCAGTTCACTTCTCTCTGGTCAAATAGAACTCACAGACAATACTCAGGATTATGAATTCTATTAGGGAAATTGCAAGAAGAAAAGCTCTGAGTAATGACTGGAGAGGTTCCACCAGGAGGGATATCTTGCACTCCCTAGAAGTGAGAAAATCAACTCGAAAGCTAAATACACCAACGTTTCTGAAAGTGAAAGATCAGCAACAGGTGCTGAAGGGTTCCCCTTTACCACTGATCAGGGGCCCAAGATGCTTTTGTGTGCCCCACCAAGTCCCCAGCATAAGATAGTCTTTGTGAGCGAGCCCTGAGCCAGACCACCGGCCAACCCTCTGAACTATGTGGCTTCTTTGAAGTGTATGCTGAGGGTGTGGGCAGCTTGGTGCAGAAAGTGTCAGTACCCATGCAACCCATCTCACTGCTTTTTTCTTGTCCTGCTTTCTTCTCAGTGCCCTTCCACCCACAAACTCCCCTACCCCCAGGGGGAGATGCATACACCATCAACAGAGTAGAACTTCCCACTCACCAGACAGTTTTATTTTTCATTTGTATTTCTTTGGTTTTGGAATTTTTAATCTAGTATATTTCTTTTTTTATTTCTTTCTAGTTCTCTCTCACGTTCTCTTCCTCATACAAACACCTCTGTGGCAAAAACAGGCCAGCTTGTAGCTAAGGGCAAAACCAACCAAACAAGGGCTTTTTCCCCTTACCCGAGTGAACGGACCTGTCCTCATTCACGCTGCCATAGTCACAGAGATCCAGCATGCACACCCACGCCACGTGCCCTTATTCCATCTCTTTTTTCTCTCCTCTTTTCTGACTAGACGTGACGAGACAAAGCTAACTACACCTACACCCCGAGCAGCTCATGAACCACTCCTACCTGCATCACCACGTCACAGAAACAGCAGTCAGCTGCAGCACCACCACCTGCCAAATCAGGAAACCAACACAAACAACTAAAACTTACCCAAACCCAATGGAGTATTGGAAATGACTAGAATCAAAATTTAAATATATGTGTATGAGTTAGTGTGGTTTTGTTTTCTTAACTATGAAAATACCTATCATATAGAAAAATTATTATATTTTCAGAATGAACATACTGTGTCTTATTCTCACATTGTTTGATGATTGTTTTCACATATATCTACCAATCATGCATAAATTTATCTTTTTGTTTTGTTTAGTTTTAAACTCTCCTTCTTCCTGAATCTATGCACTGGTGCTTTTCTTTTGTGTCGATGGACTTGTATCTTCTGGAAATTTCCTACACAGATGAAAACCCTTCATTTTGTATGTGTACTTATAGCTAGTAGCTCAAAAGTAGATCCTGAGTGAAGGGAATACTGGGTCAAGAAATTACTAGGCAAAAAAAAAAAAAAAGAAATTACTAGGTATTGTAAGTTGCTAGGCCAGAAGTTCCTTGTCCCAAGACACACTAGATTTTAACATTAAGTCCTCTTGTTTTCTCTAATGAGATAAATTGGTAATTTTTTCTGCCCATTTATCTCCTCAGGAATTATATCAACAATCCAACCAGGTGTTTCTTGCGGTGCACAACAGAGAAATGCTCTCTTTATGTAAGTGTCACCTCTGGATGATGATACCACAATATAAATTGCTAATACACTTCCTTTGGTGAAGGAGTAGTGAAAAACAAAGAATTGGAGCTCAAGCGGCAGGAGAAATTTTAGATGATCATATTTGTGTTTGTTGTATGAAAGGGTTTTCTCTTATATTCTTGTTGTGAGGAAAAAGGGTCAGGTGAATGAAACACTAACTAAAATGTCAATCTTTTCAAACACGTCTTCACATGTCACTCATTCAGTAAGGAAATCACAAAGCGAATCCCATAGCTATTATTTTTTTAATGTTACAAAGTTAAAAACAGACAAACTGTTTTCAGGTAGGCCAGCCAAAAATGGCTGGAAACCTACTTGGTAAGTTAGCTGAATTATTGGGTTGCCACTATGTCAGTAGTTTTCTTTTCAGTTTCTGATCTTTATGGTACATTCTCATAGTTCACTTTTCAGGCCAATTACGGTTCCTCCTATATTTGTTCATTTGTTTTTCAATTGCAACTCAGGACAATAAAGAAAGAGGAAAACATTGATGACACTCTTTTATGGAAGTCCTTCAACATTAGTGATAAGAGTGCTCTCCAGTCAGTCAACAGAGCAAAGGCAGTGTTATGGCAGTGTTATAAGAACAGATTTTCAGACGAGACTCTTCATGCAATAGATATATTTCCCAGTAATGGAGATATATGAATACTAACTGACTTATTTAGTGAGGGGCAGGAGGAACCTTTAGGAGTGGATCTTAGATCATCTGTTTCTTTTATTTAAATTCTCATCATTAACATGAAGAACAAAGCATGATTCTGACTATTAGAGGGGGAAAGATCTAAATTCACAATAGCATACATTCTGATCTAATGTTCAGAAATAATTCAAGGATCAGGGTTTGCTTTGGTTTTAATATATGACCCAGATTTTAGTATGGCTACACATATTTAATTGTCACTGAAAAAGCCATCTGAAAATTTTTTTAAAAATCTGAAAACTCATGAAACACAAATATGAGAAAACTAATGAAACACAAATATGAGAAGTTTATGAGTGTAATAATATCCCACAGGAAGGAAATTATCTATATAAGTCTCAAAAAAAGAACCACAGTTATGATTAAGCTAATATTGAGGTTATAACTATCTAAATTTCAATATGTTAAGATGTGACTATAAATATATATTGCTACTAATAAAACAATAATAATGTATAGCAATAATAATACATAACATAAAATAATAGATTATATTGTTATATATAACAGCAATAACAATCATATATATGTAATAACAATATATAACAATAATATTAAGGGTTCCTAAAGAGTAGAATAAGGACAAGATAAAGGGGAGATGATGTCAATGAATTTAAGAAGAAAGAAAATATTTTGAAACTGATTGAAGTAGCAATTGTAAAATAATGCTTGATCCATTTGAATTATGGGATGTTATGACAACTGTAAGAGCTCCTAATAAAATGATTAATAATAATAATGATAATGAGGAATTGAGGAAATCTTTAACTCTTGCCTCATCATTTTTATGGGCACCTGGTGACTGAGTGTGCTTGGTTGGCTGAACGTGTTTAGGAGACATCATTCCCTCTTGCTGCCAATCCTGACTCTGGCCCATGATCCTCCTCGTCAGATAGCTGGGCTTCTTATTTCTTCCTCACTTCCGTCTGACTCTTCACTGTCAGTTTGATACCCAGTCTTTGTTAACAGAGACTTTCCTGCTCTTTCTACCTTCTCAGTTTAGTTCTATCTGTCTAATTTTCCTATGTTAGATTCTTTTCTAAATCAGAGTTTGTTATCTGTGTACCAATCTTTCAGATTTACTTTCCTTTGTGCCTGAAGAGAATGCATTCAAGTGATTTCTCTGAGGCAATGAGTATTAAGGAAGTGTTGGTAACCACCCACTAATGTAGATTCCAAGATGCAGAACCAGGCAATGCTTCCTCGAAATCTCTTTCTTAATTGAAAAATTGAAGTCTAGAAATTTTTAAAAAATTGAACTGTACCTATTTTTATTTATCTATTAAAACGTAAATGGGCTGAGCCCTGGTGGCATAAATGGTTGAGTGCGGGACTGCCGCCTGCAGGCTTGGAGGTTCAAATCCAGTGGTGGCTCTCAGGAGCGGCACTGGGTAGCGCCCATGACTACCAGAGGTAGTGATGCCCCCCCCCCAAAATGTAAATACCCTTGGGAATATTAATTGTTCTCAATTCTTTACATCTTCATTAGAATGAATGTTGAAGAAAAAAATCATAAAAGGGAAAAGGAAAGAGACAACAATAATAGCAAAACTGTAGCTATTTATAGTGGACTGTAATATCTAATCTATATTTTAGAGTAAATTTTACAAGCTCCTAAGACCTATATCATTCTTTTGCCTATAGCTGGCTCTGAAATATCAATTGGCCACAGACAACCAGGTGACCAAACAAAACATAGAATCATACACATTCTATATGCATAGTTTCATACTATGCTCTCGACAAGAAAATCAATTTTTTGTCTCCATTATGCAGTTGTTCTGAAATTCTTATTCAAGTTCTTTCCCAACCTAGCATACCCCATTGCTATCTTTCACTCCACTCTTATTTATGTTTATCACATACCTATCAGGACAGTTGCTGACAGCAAAAGAAACTAAACCTCAATACTTTGGGTAATACTTTGCTTTCTTCATAGCCCTTGGGGTAAAATTATAACAGGAAAAGAAAATAATTTTAGATCCCTTTGCCAGATTGTTTAAGTACTATGAGAGTCTTAGATGGAAAATTTAAAGATTAATTTTGTGGGGGCAAGAATTTTCCGTTCCTTTTAGGGTCTTCCAGTCTCTCCATAGCTACTTATGCCGAAAAAAGACTGAGAAAGAGCTGCCTCCTCACAGTAAAGTTGACCTTGAGTCTGTGGGTGGAGTACAACCTTCAGGTCCTCATTTGCTAATGGAGAATAACTCGAATGAGAAGAAGCCGCTGCAAATGTCCACTAGTAAGCCGAACGTAGGAAGCAAGAGTCTAGGAAAATTGAAGCCGATCAAAAATGAAATGGCCCGCAAGAAGATCGATATCCGAAGCATTAGTGAGCTAAAATGGACCGCTAGTGGATTTGAGTCACACAACCATATGGCTTACTATCGCAGAATTGACAGGTTGAGGAGGTACGGCATTGCATTCACCATCAAAAAGGACATTGCAAATCTATCTTGAAAAATAATGCTGTTTATAATAGGATACGATCTATATACATTCAAGGAAATCTGGTTAATACTATTTTTACTTAAAGTTAGTAACTACTTAAGCAGTGGTTCTTAACCTGTGTGTCATGAACCCTCTGGGGTTGCCCAATTCATAATAGTAGCAAAACTACAGTTATGAAGTAGCATTGAAAATAATTTTATGGTTGGGGGTCACGACAACATGAGGAACTATATTAAAGGGTCGCGGCATTAGGAAAGTGGAGAACCACTGTACTAAAGCTAATCACCAAGAAATTGAAGAATTCTACAGACTTCTTCAGTCTGAAATTTAGCAAGTATACAATCAGGAAACATTAATTATTAATGTTTGAAATGGGAAAGTGAGCAATCTTCACTTAATTTTTTTGTTCCTTTTATGAGCATGGGTTGTAAAATCAAGTAAAATAAAGTTTTGGCAATTTCCCTTTTCTGTTTATCATGATGCTGTTTATTGCTCCAGTTGTGAAAACTTTTGTTTTCCTCATGGTTAGATGTAATCCATAATGAAGAGTGTAGCTTTTGAACTTCATCAGTATTTTCAAGTTTTCTTCACTTTTAGCCAGCGAAGTTGTATTATCTATATACCACAGGTTGTTAATTAGTGATCTTTAGTCCTGAACTCCTACTCTCCTTCATAAAGTCTAGCCTTGAATTATTTAATTACTCTATATACTTGCATATGAGCCAAGTTTTTTCATCACATTAAAAAAATCATTTTACCAGGGCTCATATAGCTTTCATCACAATTCATACATACATCCTTTGTCTCAAGCACACTTGCATATATGTTGCCATTATAGTTCTCAAAACATTGTCTTTATACTTGAGTCCTTGGTATCAGCTCCTCATTTCCCCCCTCTTCCCTTCTTTCCTCCCCTCCCTTCTCCCCTCCCTCTCTCTCTTCCTCATGAACCCTTGATACTTAGAAATTATTATTATTTTTTATGTCCTGCATTATCCTGGGAGGGGATTACAGATAAGTCATTGGGAACAGGTCCCCCTTTCTCCCCTACCTTCCCCTTACCCTTCTGGTATTGCTACTCTCATTATTGGTCCTTAGGGGTTTACCTGTCCTGCATTCCTTGTGTTTCCAGCTCTTATTTGTACCTGTTTATATGTCCTGATCTAGCCAGATTTATAAGGTAGAATTAGGATCATGATAGTGGTGGGGAGGAAACCTTAAAGGACAAGAGGAAAGCTGTATGCTTCATTGGTGCTACACTATGTCCTGATAGCCCTGTCTTCTCCCCATGACCCTTCTGTAAGGGGAGGTTCAGTTGAGTGCAGATTAGTTTGGTTATCCACTCTGCAGTCCCACCCCCTCACCCCCCGCCACCTCCCAATTCACATTATGATTTTTTGCTCTGGGTCTTTGATGCCTGATACCTGATCCCATCGACACCTCATGATCATATAGATTGGTGTGCTTCTTCCAAGTAACGCTTATTTATCTCCAAGCCTTTAAGACTCCAGATACTATAACTTTTCATAGCCGAGCACCATCAGCTTTCCTCACCACACTTGCTTAGGGACCCACTTTGTCTTCAACCATCATGTCGGGAAGGGGAGCATCTCAGAGTCAGCACATTTTTCATGCTGAAAAAGCACCCCAGTTTTTTTCTGGTAAAATTAGGTGCTGTGGCTTATCCTTGAGTATATACGATAGTATACAGATAGAAGAAGTATGATGAAGAGGTACAATCTAGTTACATATCTTTCCTGATTTTTAAATGACCCAATATTTTCTTGGGTATTGTCTATTCAAACAACTTCCTCTCTCATTGTATAGATTTCATGTGACTATTATTAAGTGTTTCAAAATTCCTGTTCTTTCCAATATTATCAAAAATGTTTATGATTCACACTGTTGTTTAATTTGTCATTCTTCTCATAGTTAGTCATGATTATCTGACTCACAGTGGGCAATATCAGCATTTTCATTTTCCTGGTTTACAATCAGGAAAGGTGTGTACCAAACTTATGCAATCTGTATGTTGAATAAGCAAGACACAAATCTGGACCATATGAAGAAGAGCATGGCATAAGAGCATGTAAGAGCAGTCATAACCACCAGTGATATACAGATGACGTGTTTGCTGGCTGAAATCGAAGAGGATTCGATGGCACTTAGAATGAGCTCAAATACAGAAGGATTGTGACAGGGTGCAATATCTATTCTGCAACACAGCATGTGCAGTTAACAACATGAGAGAACAACATCCACTGTGACAGGCCAAGTAGTAAGTCATGATTATCTGACTCACAGTGGGCAATATCAGCATTTTCATTTTCCTGGTTTACAGAAAATCCCCTATTTTCTATACCACTTTTAGAAATGAGGGGACAGTATTTATATAATTTTTCTTTAATTTCAATGTAGATGCTTATCATAACTTAGTTTTCAACTTACATGAGCGATAAAAGATAGTCAAGAAAAAATGTACATTCTTAAGGAAAAAAATGAATTTGAGATGGTGGTCACTACCCCTCTTCCCACCTCTGAAGGATATTAGCAAACACAGGTTCAAAATATGGTCATTACCCAAAGGGTCAATCTAGCTGTGGAAATCTCAGAGGACTGGGCCTCTGTGAGTCATGGTTCCAGAGAGTTTTACTCCGTTGGATTAATTTTCAAGGAATCAACAAAGCTTCCTCTCTAAGACAGAAGAGCAATGCAGGACCTGGGCAGAGCACCAGGTCTGGTGAGTTCCAGGTAAAGAGCACTAAGAAATTGGACCACAAACTTAAACATAGTATTCCAGGATGTGAATGCAGAATGATGGCATGTCGCAGGGAGCCCGTGGAAGGTCTTGAGGGCCCAGCCCCAATCCCAACTACATGGACAGCCACTCCTCCCCCAGGGGAGTTTGCTTTGGAGGACAGCACTGAAGCTGCTACTCAGGGAGAAAGGCATGTCTGACTAGAGCACACAAGAGCAAATGAAGGGGGAGGAAGAAAGAATGGAGTGCATCCTGGCCCACTGAGTCTTGAGAACAATATCCCCACTCAGAACAGTAAATGCACAGAGAGTATGATATGGCCGGCCCCACTATGAAACACGGTGTCCCTCACTGACCCAAGGCCCTACAGCAACAACAATGAAGAAGCAGGGTTGGGCTTGGACCCTGTCTGACCCCACCACACCAAGAAAAACACAAAACACTAAGGGTGTGCAGCAGAGCAGCAGGGGGAGCAGAGCATGGAGTTCCTGAGGGAGTGATAAGGATAAACTTTGGGTCTAGAGTGTGGCACCCCATCAGACTCAACCAGGGGACACTCCTGGAGGTCAACGAACAGACCTTGAACTATTTACAAGTTTTTATTTTGTTATTATTGGGTTTTACTTATTCATATATTTTTCTGGACACTAGTTTTTGTTGTTGTCATTGTTTTTTTCCCCTTAAGTCTCATCATCTTATGACTTCTTTGGATTTTTTTTTTGGTACATACTATTATCTCTGCAAGTCTATCTAGATAAGATAGGCTGGATGAACAGTCTGTAAGGATAAAACAATGGGACTGATGTTTCCAGGGGGACATGAGAGATGGGTATGTGGGGGAAAGGAGGTGGTGTTGACCAACTCAGGGATAAGGGAGTAACAAGTAATCCAAAATCAAGGTGGGTATGAGAGGCCTGATGGGGATTGATCAAGAAAAATGTAACAGAGAAAACTTATCGAAACCCAAATGAAGACTGAGCAGGATAGTGGACAAGAGGAAAGTAAAAGGAAATAGAGGAAAGAACTGGGAGGCAAAGGGCACTTATAGAGGTAAATACAGGTATGTACATAGGTAAATATATTTATATATGATGATAGGAAAATAAATCTTTGTGCATACACTTACAGAGTTAGTATTAAGACAGCAGATGGGCATTGGACCTTCACTCAAATACTTCCTTAATGTAAGAACACTTTGTTCTATTAAATTGGCATTCCATTATGCTCATCTTACTGACCGACACAATCACTCAAGACAAGTGCATGCATAAGCAAAAGTAGTGAAGAAAGCTGATGGTGCCTGGCTATCAAAAGATATAGCATCTAGGGTCTTAAAGGTTTGAAAGTAAACAAGCAGCCATCTAGCTCAGAAGCAACAAAGCCCTCAGGGAAAAAGTACACCAGTTTGTGTGACCATGAGGTGTCAAAGGGATCGTGTATCAGGCATCAAAGAACTAAAAATTATATCATTTTAGGTGAGGGTGAGTACAGATTGGGGAACCAAAGCCCAACTGTAGGTGAAACAACATCCCCTTACAGAAGGGTCACGGGTAAGAGATGAGCCAGTCAAGGTACAGTGTAGCAACAATGAAATATGCAACTTTCTTCTAGTTGTTAAATGCTTCTTCTCTGTCTCTCCCCCCCCCACCCTCTCCCCCACTATCATGATCCCAATTCTACCTTACAAATTTGGCTAGACCAGGGGATATACACAGGTACAGATAGGAACACAAGGGGAATTCCAGACAGATGATCCCTTCAGTACCAGTGGTGAGAGTGGAGATACCAGAAGGATGGAGGGAAAGTGGAATAAAAAGAGGGGAATCGATTATAAGGCTCTACATATAACCTTCTCCCTGGAATATAGACAAAGGGAAGTGGATGAAGGGAGACATTGGACAGTGTACGATATGACAAAATAATAATAATTTATAAATTATCAAGGGTTCTTGAGGGAGGGGGGAGGAAGAAGGGAGGGGAAATATGGGGAGCTAATATCAAGGGCTTAAGTAGAAAGAAAATGTTTTAAGAATGATAATGGCAACAAATGTACAAATGTTCTTTACATACAATGTATGGATGTGTGGATTGTGATCAGAGGTGTATGAGCCCCCCAAAAAATGATTTTAAATATATTAAATTTAAAACAAACTTTAAAAAAAATTGGATCACAACCCCAAACTGATGAAAACGCTATCAAAGTGCCTCGACTCTAAGGTTAGTGGCTCCGGATAGAACTGAAGCTTCCTGGGAATGTGGACAACCAGGGCCTTGTCCTAGGTATATCAGAAAGCACTCAAATGGCAGGAGACATCTTCTAGTCTCCATAGGTGCAACTAACTGAGAATCAATAAATTCTCATCTTGGAAGAGCATTGAGTCAGAGGCTTTCCCTTCATAAGTGCTAGGAATACAAACAAGTAAAATTCAAAATATTTTCAAATTCAAATTCAAATTTTCAAAATCAAATTGATCTCCTTCTCTCATGCATCCTGAGAAAGGCAGTGTAGAGCTTCTGTACAGACCCAACAAAAACAAACCTCACTGCCAGTCAATCAATTCTGACTCATGGCAATCCGACAGGACAAGTAGAATGTCCCTTGAATGGGTCAGAGAGGTGAAATTATGTTTTAATGATCAGCAATTATGTTCTAAATGATCAATTCTTGAGTTTCTGTGGTTCAATGTGCTCCATAAATATGCACATTGTATATTAGACTAATTTCTTTAACATCATTTTCAGGCTGCTTTAAAAAAATTTTTTTTAGAAATATAGAGGAAAAAGGCCTAGGACATACAATGGTTATCAAAGTCTATCTCTGCCATTACACTTTTATATTGTTTTATTTTTATATGCTTATGTACCTGTCTCCCCAATAAATTTTGAGTTCCATAAGAAAAATTCATACTTTCAGATTATGGCAAGTTTTTTTACATGTAGCAAGCATGATAGAGAACAATAGCTCTTGTTCAAAATCTGCTTTGCTTTGACCACATAACTAGATAAGTTACTGGTGAATAACTCAGCAGCATCTAAATCCTATGTGAATGCTTCCATGTAGTGCTTTGGTTTCAAGATAGGAAACCTCAGTCTCATCCCATATACTGTAAACAAATGCAATAAAAAATCTGGAAAATTTCCAATCACTAATATCAGTACAATGGCCATATAAAACCCAATAGAGCTGGACTCAAGTTATGAGTATAGTTAGAGGAGTTTTTCTCTAGCTTTTCACATGAATAAATTTTTAAATTCAAGTTCCCAATTACTTGTTTATCTCTAGTGTTTTTTTCCTAATAGAAAAAGATTTCTTTAAAATAATTCTCACATGAATTATGTGGATTTTAATAATGGGTTATGTGAACAATAGTCTGATTTGCTCTTGTGAAAGACCACATTAGGATTTATTATATCAAGGCATGCATTTTTTTCTAGTTCTTCTTTCCATATTGCTTCTGCCCTATTTTTTTTTGGGGGGGGGGGCATCACTGCCTCAGGTGGTCGTGGGCGCTACCCAGCTGCGGCTGGATTTGAACTGCCAAGCCTGCGGGCTGCAGTTCCGCACTCAACCACTTACGCCACCGGGGCTCAGCCCCTCTGCCCCTATTTTTATATACATTATTCTTTCTTCCAAAAATATATTACCAGTTCAAATTCAATAATTGGGTGGCATATGCAAACAAAGTACTTACAGCCCACCACCGTGATTGGACAGCTGTCTACTAATGCAAATACAGTGTAAAGCAACTGTGAGGGTTACAATTGTGTGTCAGCTTGGCTGAGCTATGAGTTTCAGTGGGTTGGCAGTTACATAATAATGTAATTTTCCTCCACTTTGTGTTCTAATAAAAATCATTCTCCATGTTTTGATGTATTCTAAACCCTGTTGCCATTATTGTTGCTAAGTGCCATTGAATTGGTCCCAACCCATGGTGACCCCAAGAATAACAGAACAAAACACTTCCAGGTCCTCCACCTTTCTCACAATTGTTCCTATGCCTGAGCCCATTGTTACAGTCACTGTGTCAATCCCCCTCATTGAGGGTTTTCCCTCTTTCACTGGTTCTTGGCTTTACCAGATCTGATGTCCATCTCCAGGCACTGGTCTCTCCTGAAAACATGTTCAAAGTCCATAAAATAAAGTCTCATCATCCTTGCCTCTAAGGAACACTCTGGACATACTTCTTACAAAACAGATTTGTATGTTTTCTTGGCAGTCCATAGTATGTTCTGTATTCTTTGCCAGCGTGACAATTCAATAAAATAAATTCATTTTTATTCAGTCTTCCTTATTCAATGTCCATCTTTCACATGTGTATGTACATACCATGCTTGGGTTAGGTGCACCTTCGTCCTTAAAGCAACATCCTTGCTTTTCAATATTCCAAAGCAGGCTTGTGCAGCAGAGGTATCAAAAGCAATACATCTTCTGAACTCTTCACTGTGGTTTTCATAAACATTGATTGTGAATCTAAGGATTTTTTTGTCTTTGCTTGGATCCAAAATTCTTGTCCTGTGAGGATTATAAATCCTAGCCATATCTAAAAGTGAGTTTTTTATTATGTCAAAAAGGCAGAATTAGGCTTTGATGTATCTTAAGACACTACTTTACTGAAGATGTGCTACAAGATACCGACACTGACCCCAGTACCACCCTTGCTTAAGTAACATCCTTGAAAAACCTTGATAAAGGTAGTTCCCTTGAGGGTATGATCTGCATCCAATATAAATAAATGTTCTGCCAGAGTTCGCTCATGGTCTTGAGTCTTGACTTTCAGCTTGACCTTGACTGGCTCTTGACCTCTTATTCTTGGAACCTGAGCAAGAAATCTATCAGCTGACCTGATCTTCCAGTGTGTCAGTCACATACTCTGGTGCCAATTTGACTAAGAGTGTAGTGGTGGAGTTTAGCCTATCAATCTGGAGATAGCCAATGAGACCTCTGTATAGGAATGGCTTTCTCCTGAGAATTCTGGGAAGTCTCACAGTATTTCCCAATTAGAGGAGAGAGACTTGACTCAATCCCTTGGAGATGTACTACTGACAAGACAAGATGGCGGCAGGGTGATAGGTCCTGGGTCCTGGAACCCGGAGGAGCTGGAGGAGAACTTGAAACCAGATGGGCTTGCCCTGATGGAACCAGACTTCTGGGGCCAGAGAAGTCACAGAGAGACCCCTGCCAGCTCTGAGATGCTTCTACCGCCAATGGATGCTGCTGATGGACCCTGAGCCCTGGAAATGAGGAATCATGAGGAGACCACTACTAGCACTGAGATATTTCCACCACAACTGGATACTGTTGATGGACCCTGAGCTCTGGAAACAAGGAGCCATGGGGAGACCCTTGCCAGTGACGGGATGCTTCTACCACCACTGGATATAGAAGACTCTGCATCCACTGACCTGTGATTGTCCTGGTGTCATTGTACGTGCTTCGTGAGTTGGAAGGAGACTTTACAGATTGGCATCGGACATATGGGCTAATATCGGACTTATAAACTTGAACTGGACTGGGTCAGGATGCTTTCTCAATGTTCCATTCCTTTTGTATGTAAACCTTTCCCTTATATTAAAGTAACCAGATTTTCAGCGGGACACCATTGACTGGGGCAGTGTTCCTTGATTAAAAATTTGGTCTCTATGGAGCAACAAAAATGTTCATAGAGTGGAAAAAATAGTATTGTAATATATTTATTTTAATTTTAAAATGCCATGGGACATTTTTAAATTGTTAAAAAGCAGGACTGCTTGTTACCTTAGCTTATATCCATATGTGTATTTATGAATTTGTTTCTCTAGTCTACCTGAACTAACACATCCAGTTTAAACAGCCTTGTGAGCAAGCGTGATTTATCATGTAACCTTCTGAGATAGGTTCTTCAGTCCTTCCAACCACGTGAGTCAAAAGAAGTTTCATGTCTGTTTTCTGAACCACAAATTTGGGACTCACTTACCTGCAGAGTCATTTCTTTGATGGTTTGTCAATTCTATGAGTTGTTGCAGTAAATTAAAGGACCCAAAGACAGAAAGAAAAGTATTGAGAGAAGTAGTTGATATTAAAGGTGATGACGTGATAAGGCAGTCTGGAAAAGTTTGGCATGTAGGATATCTTTAACTTCTGTCTCATTGAAACCAATTTTGTGCTTATCCTACTAAAATAATTTATTCATTTGTTCAGGGATAGAAATAAATGATGACATTAATGTAAAAGTCTATTTTTCTTCAGTCAAAACAATTAACTTAATTAGCAAACACTTATTGAATAGAGGTAGTGGATGTAAAAATAATGACAATCATAAAAAATGCTTTTATTTAGTTACAAATCAATGAGATTAATTTAATTGGTTCTAAACCCATTATTTCTGAACTCAATAGTTCAGAAAAATTAATGTCATAATTTTAAACCGTAAATACATCTTCTGTATTTTTAAGTAATAAATATAGCTCTTCTACTTCAACAATTCATGCCATTTATTTTGCAAATGAACCATTTCTGCCTTTTGATTATAGCTTTGATCCAGGTTAGATTACATTGCATCAAAGAACATGACAATGAGACTCTGCCTTTAGTGCCAGAAATGTTTACCTCTGGCTTTCCTTACTTCAAATAATATTTGGTGCAACTAAATAGGGACATCTGAAAGAGTTATAGAAACACAGCTTCTCTTTCAGGAGAGCTTGCTGTTTGCTGGGAAAACCAGATACGATAGCAGATATTGTTATTAATGAAAAGAATTATGTCCAGGATGGTAAAAATGCATGAGGGTGTAGGCCTTGGATCAATCTAGGAATGCATTGTGGCCGGGACAGAGGGATAGGGCTTGGAGGGTGCGAGGAAATGCCAAAGGATGGCTCTTAGGTAAGAGGAGGCTGAAACTAAGTATTTAGACAGCACAGTATTTACTAAATATATAAAACAGTCATTGCTAACTAACTGCAAGCAATTTGATACCCTAACTGTGCAGAATTTAAGATGGAGAGTGACTGGTGGTAAGTCTGGGGGAGTAATAAGGAGATCATAGAGAGCTCTGTTAGAAGGTATAGATAAGAAAATTGACCAGACCATCAATTAAGGGATTCTTGCTGGATAGCAGCAGCAATAAGGTCAGGAGAGTACTCACAGGGGCACGGGGGATGAGGAGCTGATGCCAGGGGGTCCAGTAGAAAGAAATGTTTTGGAAAAGATGAGGACAACATATGTACAGATGTGTTTGTCAAAATGGACATTATATATACATATATATGAATTGTGTGTGATAAGAGCTGTAAGAGGCCCCATAAAATAAAATTTTTTAAAAAAAGAAAAGCAATTAGGACATGGAAGAAATGAGTCCTCCATGAGAAAGATGAGAAAGAACGGAGAGACTATTGTTTGAAGGTGGCATTTTTGAGTTTAAGAAATCTGAGGTGGGTGCTTCTATGTGAGAAGAAGATCCCAAACATGATCACAGATTCAAAGGGCTTTGGAGAGTGGAAACAAGGAACATTGAAACTGGAGAAATCCCCAAACCTATGAAATGGCTGGTTCACTCACATACTTGCTGATTTTTAAGAACAACATCAGAATGTGGAGCAAAGAGACAAATTGTCAACTCGATTCTAAAGGAGTCAATCAATATGAAAAGATAACTGGAAATCAATAGATAGTAGATTATCTGTAGGAAGGAGACTTGACTTATGTATCATAATGTTGCAAAGCAAAACAATTTGCATAATCCCTCAAAGGACCTCAGATCCTCAGAAATTTGCTAGATACCATCTTGTCACCAAAGGTATTACACATCCCCCTATACCCGGCCCCATCTCCTGCCAGAGGTCTAAGCAATGCTGAGTTAAAGACTTCTACTCACCACTTATATCTGGATGCTTGTTCATTTGCACAAACACTAAGAAGATTAAATGAGTTATAGGTAGCCCCGAGTTACAAATAGGATCCATTTATAAGGGTGTCTTTAAGTTGAACTTGTAGGTAGGTCAAAACAGGTGTGTAGGTAGTACACACCGTTCATATTTAGCCTTTCAGTACAAAGGAAGACTGAAAGACTTCCATGATCTAAAGACTGGATGTACAGCAAGTGAAGGTGATTTTAACAAAGAATTTTTGCAAGTAGCAATTGTTTCCATCCCTTCAAAGTGTGACCATAGCATTAAAGGGGAAATAGGCGTTGTCTGTGAGGCAGACTTTTGTGAGCTTGGATCTTTCTGTACCAAAGTTTGCACAGCAAAGCAGTGCTTGATAGAGTGGCAGAATAAGAAGATTTTGCCAGTCTTGTTTTAACACTAGATTTCACTGCCTTTCTTAAAAAAATTTAGCTTTCTTGTTCAGACAATGTTTTTCAATAACAAATTACTCCTTTTAATACAAAAGTACAGATGAAAATTATTTCTTCTGAATTACAATTATGCAACTTAATGAAGCCTTGCTGATAAATTTGAAGAGCTCTCTCACCCTTCACAGTTCCCCTCAGCTTTGCATTCTGAGCTTTTCTATCTAGTGCTGAGATAGCTTAAGGCCTTGAACATTAGCACTGATACTGGGTTCCAGGGCTTCCTACAATGATTACTTCAGGATGCAGTCTGATTCCTTCGAGGCCTTAGACTTGATAAAGATCATTTTAATACGCAGACAGAGATGGAAAATTTTCTGGCTGTAGATCTAACCTCCCAGGCCAAGAGAAATTATTCAGTGTTAAACATCTGAATCAAAAGAAATAAAACATTCAATCTGCTAGAAGTTTCTAAATATTGACTGTCTTTGTATAGATGAAACATATGGTTGTTTGATATTTCAATTTAATTTGAATATTTTTGCATCCTGAAATTACATATACTCTTTTCTTAGTCTTTCCAAATGAAATCTATTCCTGTGGTGGAGAATATTTCTGAGAACCAACTTAACATCAATAGCTCAAGGAACTTTCCCAGCATTTTTGTGGTAGCTGGTGTGGCAGGAAGGGATTCGATGATTCACAGGTAAGTTTTCTGTGCTGTACATCATTCCGATGCAAGATTCCAATTGATTAACAGTGAACACCACCTCTGTGGCCAGAACAGCTTCTATCTGGCCAGCACGGCTGCCCTTATAACAATATGGTCTTGCCTCGTGTGACTTCCCTAGAACACAGACTTCATTCCCACCATTACATGTTATGGTTTTTACATGCTTGCCAGAATTATCATATCTCTTCCTCAAAACTTTTCTCTGAGACAGAACAAATGCTTCTATCCAAGAATGTAAAATCGGGCTGAGGCCTGGTGGCATAGTGGCTGAGTGCAGGACTACAGCCCATTAGCTTGGCAGTTCAAATCCAGCAACAGCTCTCCAAGAGCAAGGCTGGGTAGCTCCCATGACCACCAGAGGGCAGTGATGCCCCCCCAAAGAACTCTAAAGAATGTAAAATCATGAAACTATTACTTGCAAGGATAAAGTAATTTTCCCCTGATCTGCTGCCCACTGTGGCAGAATTAAGATTAAAAATTGAGTCTTCAAGGAGCAGTAAAAAGACTTCTCTTCTTTTGAGTGTAGGTGTCCTTCCAACAGATACAAGTCCCTTAGTTTTTGAGCCCTTCTTTCCCAATAAAAACCTAAACTAAAAATTTTTAGGGTTGAAGCTGACCGAGCAGAAATATCTTCCTAGCTTATTTTTGTGCTTAGTAAAACAAATAATGTCTATTTTTTCCCCTCTAAGAGGACTTGAAGGCACTAGGAAATTTTACCAGGAATCCATGTCTCAGGGGGTAGTGACTACATTTTCTTTATATGTAGCGAACACCTGCCAAGGGGCTATGAAAAGTCAGAAATCCTCACATTCATTTTTAAAAGCTAATTTTTAAATTTTGCTTCAAGACACATAAAATATTTATACTCAGAGTCATTTTTCATAATTTGTATCTCCCTGTTTCTGAGATGCCCAAGAGTCTTCATGTAGATACATGTGACCCACTCATGCTCTCCTGGTGACTGTACTGTGGAGGGCCCACAGGAGCCCTGGGTGCATGGTGGCGAGGTGTTGGTTGCCTGACAACAAGTCCTATGGTTTCCAATGTAGAGTTAAAGTTCAGATGTAAGGGAAACATAATTTCTACAAAATCCTCTTCTTCTACCTCTATGAACCAGTTAGACAACCTGTTGTCACTGAATCATTGCCGACTCACAGAAGCCTTATGATTCAAAGTAGAATGCTTCTAAAAGGATTTCAAATCCACCCAGCAGCATCAGAGGAGAAAATTCTGGCAGTCTGTTTCCACACAGCCGTGGAACACAGTGAGTTATCTATTGGACTCAAATACCAGGTCAGCAGTTCAAAACCACCAGCTACTCCTTTGGAGAAAGATGAGATTTTCTACTCCCCATAAAGATTCACGGCTGTGGCAACACTGAGGGGCAGTCCTACTCTGGCCTGTGAGCGTCACTGTGCATCTGACCTGACTTGATAGCCGGGAGCTTTTGTGAAACCAAGGCCAAAAGAGGCGACCCGAATGTGCTTTGGACTTCCCTTATTTTCATATTTTGCAAACTGTCCTTAAATTATCATTATTGCCAGCTGCCGCCAATTTGCTATTTCTCATTAAGAATCCATTTTATTGGACTAAGAATCTCAGCCTCTTACTATTTACTAATATAGTTTTAAAAGAACCCTCGCGTTGTGGTTGAGAGATACTCAGCTGGGCTTAAATGTGATGCACTTGTTGGCGTTTCAGCCCCGCGGGGCCAGCACTGAGACGGGCTTACTCAGGCTTCCTTTGAACACAGAAATGAAAATCAATAAACAATTTGAACTTCTTCGAGGAGAATTTTTCTCCTCTAATGAATATACAAGCTTGGTTACAGCTTAATTCCAAGATTGAATTTAGTGAGTGCTGTTGCCTGCACCATAAGCATGACAAACAAGCCTCCAATGACATGCCCCACAGGGAGATTTAATACTTAAAAAAGAAAGAGAAACTCATCAAGTCCTCCTCTCCTAGTAAAAGTAAGACACCTCAATTGTAATCATACTTACTCAAATCAGGTTCTTGAGAAATGGCCCCATGAGCATACACTGATACAAACTATGGCATATACACCACCCAAATGGACAATAGAGGAAAGATGTCACTGTGAGGACTAAGGTACATCTGACCCAAGCCATGGTCTTTTCAGTGGCACCATCTGCCATTAAAAAAGAGAGAGAGACAATGAAAAAAGGAGACAGAAGAAGAATTTGTTTGTTCAAACTATGGTTGAACATAGCCGGTACTATCAAAAGAACAAGCAGATCAATCTTGGAATTTTCCTTAAAAGTGGAGATAACAAAACTAAGTTATTTGGGAGCACACCAGCAAGAAAGATCTATCACTAGAAACAGACATCATAATTGTTGTTATTGTTGTTTTTTGGAAAAAAAAAAAAAAGAAAATTAAAGGCCGAAGAAAACCCACAGTGAAGTGAATTGCTGCAATAGTTGCAATCGTGGACTGGAGCCAACCAATGATCATGAAGATGGCACAATAGCAACAACATTGCAAGCTGCTGTCTGTAAGAGCCCCACCACTCTGAGTGGGTGCCGCCTCCCAACAGGTAGACAAACAGCTCTGAGGCAAACAAACACACACGTTCATACACAGAGAGAACTCAAATCAAGCAAGTGTCTTATTTTATAAGTCAGGATTTCTTGTATTTCAAGAGAAAGAAAACTTCATTTCCAGCTTGGATTCAGTCTTCTTCAGGGTGTTCCAATTGTGTTGGTAAGGCTTGGTTTCCTTTTCTTCTCTCTCGTCTTCCCTGGGGTCAACTTCTCTCCTCAATCTCCATCTAGAGGCAAAGTGCTTCTGCGGTACAGCAAATTTTCTTTCACATAATAGATTTTTTTAAAGTCCAACCTCTGGCTGTGACGGAACAGAATACAGTTACTTGCTCGCTATCATTGCTGTGGCAAGAGTGGTATGATTGACACAAACAGTACACATCTACAATTGCTGACCAGCCACTCCCTACCTTTCCTTGCCTTAAGTATTTTTTTTCAAATGCCAAAACCAAAAACCAAACTTACAGACATCTAGCCAATTCTGACCCATAGCAATCCTGTACTACAACTACCTTCAGGAGTTTCTGGGTTTCGAATGCTGTAAAGCATCTTCTTCCTCCTGTGGGGCTGCTGGGAGGTTTGAACTACCAACCTAAGGGTTAGGAGCTCCACTTTCTTACACTTTCCACTCTATTACAAGAGCTCCTGCTTATGTCAATTTTATATGGTCACTTTTTAAAAAAAACTAGTGTAGTGCTTTTACAAAACTGCTCCAGGGGTTGCAGTGACAGTTCGGCAAACAAACTTCAAAGACATTTGCAGAGTACTGATTGATTAAGGTTGTCTTAGAGGTTTAGTGGGTTACACTTTGGGCTGCTCATCACATGTCAGCAGTTTGAAATCACCAGCCACACTTTGGGTATGTCAGAGAGGGTTCTCTAGAGAAATAAAACCTGGACATTAGTAATTCTCTTTATGTATTTATATAGAAAAAAGAGTATATAACATAAGAAAGAAACAGTTAAGTAATCTACATAGCAGTACTAATTGTTCCGTGCAACTCACTTGCGTGAGACAGCTAGAAGACTGGCAGTCCTTCAAGTCTTGAGGGCTGCTGAGTAGTCCTCTCTAGAGCAATTTACCAGCAGCAAACACCAAAACAGGTCGCCAACAGTCAGCCAGATGACAGAGTCCAACAGCCCCCAGCTCAAGAGCTGTATATCCCAGGAGCATGGCGAAGTAGGGCTTGAAGGAAACTCAACTCGCAGCTCCACAGTCCACGATTAGGTGTCCCACAGGTAGTGTTGCTTAGAGGTCGAGGCACAGGACGAACAAGGCAGCTGTCTGGTCTGAAGATCCGAAAGCCAGAGAGAGAGGGCAGGACTCGCTGAGCCCTTCCTATCTCTGCCCTTCAATTCATCCTGTGTGTTCACTGGTCATGCCATCACAACAGACCCACCAATCTTCTGTGGCCATGTTGGCATAACAAACCTGCCCATCACACTGAGTGTGAAAGGTGAAGTTTTCTACACCCTAAAAACATGCTAAACTCTTTTTGTTCTTTGATGCCTGATAACTGGTCCCTTTGACACCTCCTGGGCATATAGGAGTTAATGACCAGCTTCTAACAAGTAGACTATGGCAGAAATGATATGTGATGAGGCCATAAATGACATCAGAGTTGTCTCCTTGTTCTTGCTCTCTTTTGGATCATCCATTTTATTGCAAGCTTATTATCATGTCCTGAGGACACTTTAGCAAGTCTAGGAAGAGGTCCATGTGTGGAAGAACTAAGCCTTCCTGCCAGTAGCCAGCAAGATTCTGAGGGTGCCAGCCTCCCGCCATGCCACTAAGCCATCTTACAAGTGAATCATCTGGCTCTTCAAAAAATCTTAAACTCACTGCCATTGAGTCACTTCTGACTCACAGTGATCCTAGATGACATGGTGGAACTGGTGAGTTTCCAGGACTATCACTCTTTGTCTCAACATAGCAATACTACACCACCAGGGCTCCTAATTCATGGATCTGATTCATGGTAACAATAGGTTTCTGAAAGTCCAATTGGTTTCAAACTGATGACCTTGGGGTAAGGAACCCAATGAGGACCCACTACACTGACCACAGTTCAGCCTACATCTTGATTTTAGCCACATGAGAGATCTTTATAAGAACAACACAGCCCTCAAAAGCAGTGTGAGATCATGTTTGTTGTATTTAAGCATTCACATCAAGGAATAATTTATTATATATCAATAAATAACAAATTCAGAATCTAACTTTATTCCCCGTCGTTAATCAAGATGTAATGCAAACTCTTCTGACATATATCAACCAACAAATTAGTCAATCAGTTAACCCATTAAGTATGTATTCAATAGTCATTCCTTCAGTGCTCAAATTTAACCTCATCACATCTTGCCCTGGCTAATCTATCTGAATATATCTCTCCTGTCTTTAAATTTCTGTTGATTTTCAATTCAGAAGTACATAGATAAGTGCACTTTCCCCCTTCGATTGTCTGTTGTATGCATTCTTTGACTACCTTCTCCAAGGCTGAGGATCTTCACATTTTACAATATTTATAATACATTTCTAGACTGTCTAAAGCTTGATTACTTGACAGAACAGATATGTGTTTTAACATTGACTCGACTTATAGAGGAATGAAATAAATGGCTCTTTTTGTTTGGGAGCAAATATTTTGCAGTTCCAGGAAAGTGAGGAATAATGCAGAGAGCAGCCTGCTCTGCCTGTACCCACCACTTTCCACATTGCTCAGCTGAAGCAGTGAATGCCCTTCTTTTCAAGGCTCAGAGAGGAAGTATTTTTGTCTTTCTGATCCACATGCAACTCCTTACTCAGGTTGACTGGTAGAGCATGAAAACAGACAAAGAAAAAAGCAAGTCATCAGTGAGAGTGTGTTCCAATAAAACTTTATCTCCAAATACAATTGGCAAGCCAGATTTGGTCAGACTTTGTGGCCCTTCACCGTGGAATGCTATTTTCCAATATCGCCAGATCATAAAACTAATCTGGAGAACTGGCCCTAGAGCAAACCTACCCATACACATGTGCTTTAAATAAGCACCTCGGACAACAATGATGAACTTTAAATTAGAGGACACACATTTGGGAAGACCTGGGAAAAATAATCGACTCCCCTCATTCTTTTGCAAGAAGAGATCTTTTCATAGGGATATTGGCAGGAGTCAAAGGCACATTTCTTGATGACTAGGATTTTCTGTGCCTTGAAGCATTTCATGTCTTATCAGAGGGCTATTATATTAATACTCCAAGCTGAAAACTCTAGTTATTTTGGTAGGCAAGGCAAGCAACAGTTAAATTACCACTTTCATCATGTATCTGCTACTAATAAGTGTGCCCACTCTTCATCATTCTTCAACATGACCTTTTATTTTTTAGAGAAACATTCTAGTTGCAAACTTAACATTTTAAGATTTAGTATAAAATAGAAACAGTGAAACATAATCAAAATCGTGCCAAAGAGGTGCTAATGCTCTGAATGTGTGGGTTATGTATTAAAACAAAAATGATAAGTGAAATTTTAAAATGGGTTTTCAATATGCGATCTGTTTTCTGTTGTAGTCCCATTTTGTAAATTATGTAGTGCCCTTGATAAGGAGCCCCTTTCTTTGCACTTTTCATGAGGAACTGTGAACAAAGAGGAAAATGATCCATATTTGTTTCCCAAACTTGGATGTAGCATCAATCTTGAGGCATAGGAGTCCTGCTGGGATAGTGACTACATGTTGGGCTGCTAAACACAAGGTCAGCAGTTCGAAAGTACTACCGGTCCACAGGGAAAAAAGATGAGATTTTCTTTTCCTGTAAAGAGTTACAGTCTCAGAAACTCACCGGGGCGGTTCTACCCATCCAGTAGGGTCGCTACAAGTCAGAATCCACTCAACAGTAGTGACAGCACATCATGGATACACATGTACCTATTTGATTGGGCTTCACTTGATTGTGCTTCACAGATACTGTGAGCTTAAAGGTTACAATTTTGTGGTATCGGGCAAGACAACCAGTGCCCGTTTTCCAACAGCATGTGAGTACTTTGGGTCTCTATGTCACATTTTGTAATTCTCACCATATTTCAAAATTTTTCATAATGCTATTACACACATATTAGATACAATATAGTATAGTTTTCTTTGCATATGGAAACAAAAGTACACACATGCCTCCATTTATTGCAATATTAACTTTCCTGAAGTGGTCTTGCACTGAATCTGCAATATTCAGATATTCCTGTAGGGTCTGGTCTAGATGGCTTCTCAAGCTCAACATTACTGACATGTTGAACCAGTCATTGTTTCTTATGAGAGCTGTTATGGATTATGTGAATGTTGTAATTCCTAACCCCTTATACTAATGGACCCACCCTTGACTGTCAATTTGTTGTACTGGCTTGTGTGCTGCTGTGAGGCTGGAAGACATATAACTAGTATTTCAAACACTGGCAAACTAAGAACAGACTATGAAGAAGCAATTGGCTATTCAATTCAAAGGATTGGCAGCAAATGCACTATGAGTAACCTTAAAAATTGTCAGCGCCTGAAAAATGCATGAATCGAAGCAGACCATTGTCAGAAAGAGTTCCAGAAAATGAGTCCTTCATGATGGAAGTCACTCACAATATGCCTAAGGAAGCTCTGACATCTCTAATTAGAGTCACTCATCAAAACAGAGATTGAGTAAAACCTTCAGAAGTAAAGCCTTTCTGGATCTTCATTTGCTGATAGGGCACAACAAAATGAGAACAAAGAGATAAGAATATCAATTATAATTAAAACTGTACAAAGTGTTATGAAATATGAATCTAGGAAAATTTTAAGTAATTAAAAATGAAATAGAATGGGTAAAGATTAACATTATAGGGGTAGGTAAGTGAATTGAAATAAACTGGTACTGACATTTTGAACCAGATAATCAGATGGCTTTAATATGCTGTGATGACAAATTCAAGAGGAATGCTGTTGCATTCACAGTCAAAAATAATATTTCAAGATTTATCTGGAAATACAATGTGATTTGTGATAAGATGCATACAAGGAAATGCAGTTGATACAATTATTATTCAAATTTACACAGCTAACACTAAAGCTGGTGATGAAGAGATTGAAGAATTTTACCACTTTCTTTAGTATGAAATTGATCAAACACAGAATTAAGATGCATTGAAAATTATTGATGAATGAAATTCAAAAGTTGGAAACAACGAGCATGAAATAATAGTTGAGAATATGGTCTTCGTGATAGAAACAAAGCGTAATCTAGTTTTGCAAACTCAAGAACTTCTTCATCACAAATACCATTATTTTTTCAACAATTCAAAGGACCACTGTATGGGTGGACTTCATTAGATGGAACTTGAACACTGTTGGGGGTAGTGCCATAAAATGAACCCCAAAGGTTGGAGGGCATTCAACATTTGAAGAGGAGCTGATTCCTCAGAGTTCATATCACATGAATAGGGTAAAGTGCGGGGCAATGAAGCATTCATGAGTCCATTTGCTGATGGGGCAAGACTCAAAGTAAGGAGAAATAGCTTCAAAAATCTTCTGGTTATTGGGATTTAGAATAGGTTTCGTATGAATCTAAAAAAGTTGCAAGTTGCCAAAAATTAAATGGAACACATAAAGATCAAGATCCTAGGCAGTAGTGAACTGAAGTGCTTTTTATTAGCCATTTTTGAGTCACAAAATCATAAGGTTTACTATTCCAAAAATAGAACAAGAGAAACGGACTTTTCTAGCGGGACGACACAGGAATCAAATGGAATACATCTGTGGGAAAAGACATGGAGACACTCATGACCAGCGACTGAAACCAAGGAAGAGGCTAAGCATGAAAGAGGTCATTAACTGCTCATACGCAAGTTCAGGCTAAAGGTGGAGAATATTAAAGCAAGTGCACCGCGCCAAAAAGCAACGTTGAGTCTAATCCAACATGAAATTCAAGAACCTCTCAATAAGAGATTTGATGCACTGAATACAAATGACAGAAGACCTGATGAGCTGTGAGATGATATCTAGGCCACCACTGATAAAGAAAGCAAAAGGTCATTAAAAAGAAAGGAAAGATAAAACAGATCAAAGGAGATGTCAGAAGAAACTCTGAAATTTGCTCTTATCATAGAATGGCTAATAGCAAATGGAGGAAATTATAAAGTCAAAAGCTGAATAGAACATTTTAAAGGGAAGCTCTAGAAGACAAAGACAAATACAATGAAATGTGAAAAGTAGAAGAATTAGAAAGCCAATAGAGAAGAACATGCTTAGCATAGCGTAAAGTGAAAGAACACAAGAAAAACTCCTGTCTCAAGATGCAGGAAACATCAAATAAAGATCAAAAGAAACACAAAAGACACTGTACCAAAAAGAAGTTGCTATTCCACCATTTCAGGAGGTAACATACAAGCAATAATCAGTGATGCTAAAGGAAAACCTTCAGATTGCCCTTTAGCATTAGCTAAAATCAAGGGTTTGGGAATTGATGGAATACCAATTAAAACGTTTCAACAAGCTGATGAAGCAGTGAATGTACTTACTAATCTATGCTAGGAAATTTAGAAAACAAATATTTGGCCAACTGACTGGAAGAGATCCATATTTGTACCCATTAAAAAAAAAAGATGACACAACAGAAAGCTCAAATTGTAGAATATCATTGATAGCACATGCAAGTAAAATTTTGCTTAAGATCATCCAACAACAGTTGCAGCAGTTCATTGACAGGAAGCCCCCAAAGGTTAGGGAGGATTCAGAAGAAGACAGGGAACAAGGCATATGATTGCTGAAGCCAGATGGATCCTTGCTGAAATACCAATGTGTAAGACAGGGTTCTCTACAGAAACAAAACTAGGCCACTTATGATTATATACATATAAACATATATATTATAATCATATATAAATGGATAGGCTTATAGAGTGAGAAGGAATACTCGTTTTACAGCTAATTAGTCTACACAGCAATACAGAGGGCTGAGTTAGCTCATTTCATGAAACAGTTAATATACCAACAGTCCTTCAACTCATGCCAACTGCTGATCCAAGGTCAGTGGAATCTGTCCGTAGTCAAGACAAGCAGAGTCATCCTGTAGGCAGCAGGAAGTAGGGTTGGACAGAAACATCCAATAGCAAAGTGAAGCATGTTACTCTGGAGTCCCAAGCAGTGCACACATGCTGACATGATCCATCAGCAGCTTGGTGAAGCTGGTCCCGATGGCCTCAAGCTCTAGCAAAGAAGGGCAAGAAGACAAGATCCATGCATTGGCTCAACCCACAGGTAGTGCAGCACATAGTCAAGGCAAAGGATTAACTCAAGCACACAGTGGTCTGATCACCAGGGAGAATGAAAGTAGGAGGCCATCCTTGGAAAGCCAGTTTTTTTTGGTAGCAACCTGATAAACTCCACCCACATTCTCCTAAGGTACCCTAGTTGACACAGATAGCCTAACTATTCCAACCAGACAGATATTTTCTTGTGTATTATTGAGTATCTCAAGGCATTATCTGTGTGGACCATGATATGCTGTGAATAACCTTGCGTAAAATGGGAATTCAGAACACTTCATTGTACTCTTAAGGAATTTGTACAAGAATCAAGAGGCAGTTGGGCAAATAGGACAAAGGGATAACGCATAGTTTAAAATTAGGAAATGCATGCATCATGGTTGCATTCTCTCAATATATCTATTCAATCTGTATGCTGAGCATATAATCAGAGAAAATGGATTATTTGAAGAAAACGGTGGCATCAGAATTGGAGGAAGAGTGGGAGGACCAACATGTGATATGTAGATGACATAACCTTGCTTTCTAAAAATAAGGAGAACTTGAAGCACTTGATGATGATCAAGGACTGCAGCAGATTATGGGCTTCATTATGGGCTACAATTTAATGTAAAATAAATATTACAATCCTGAGAACTGGACCAATAGTTAACATCATGATAAACAGAGAAAAGATTGAAGTTGTCAAGAAATCCACCTTGGTTGGAACCACAATCAATGCTCATGAAAGCAGACTGCTCTGGAAAGCAGTCAAAAGTTCAAACAACATATTGCACTGGGTAAATGTGCTACACGAGAGCTCTTTAAAGTGGTTAGCAGCAATGATGTCACTTTGAGGACTAGCGTGCACCAACCCAAGTCATAGTATTTTCAATTTCCCCCTATGCATGAGAAAGTTGGATATTGAATAAAGAAGCCAGAGAAAAATCAATGCATTTGAATTATGGTGCTGGCATAGAATATTAAAAGTACCGTGAACTGCCAGGAGAACAGGTCTCTGTTGAAGGAACTGCAGACATAATACTACTTCTTAAAAGTAAAGATGTCAAGACTTTGTCTCATATACTTTGGACGTATTTTCAGGAGAGTTCATTCCTTGGAAAATGACATCATGCTGGATAAAGTAGAGGGTCATGGAAAAAGAGGAAGGTCTTCAACAAGATTGATTGGTACAGTAGTTTAACAATAGACTAAAACATAATAAAAATTTTGAGCATGGCAAAGGACCAGGGAATGTTTTTTTCTGCTACCCATAGGTCACTATGAGTTGGAACCAATTCAACAGTACCTAACAACATGTTCCATAAACAAAGTCAAAATAGAGATAACTTTTCAGGCATCTTATATCAAGTCCCTACTCTCCCCCCACCTCCCACGCCACCTCAAAATTCTTGAAATCTACAGGCAAACCAAGTGGCTCATTTAGACTGTAATTATTCAGATAATTGACTCAATTCGCATCTTTTGTTTGCACGTGAGAATAACAACAGCAATACTTAACTCTCCTGGGAAAACTGCATAGGGAATCAATCTTTCAGGAACACCTGGGGACCATCATTTGTGGAATTCTTCAGTAAGGATTTTCTAACACCCAGATGTTAGAAAACCATTTGCCCACACTGACCCAGGCTCCCTGCATTTTAACAAGTTTACACACAGAGCACGCCAGGAAGCACGAGCAAGAACCAGACAGTATGCACCATCTGGTATTTAAAAATACATATACAATAATGCGAATTAAGAACGTGATAGAGTTTATCTATGAATGAGCTTATTTTGGATGAAACAGGAAAAGCATCACTTCCCAAAATAAGCTGGCTTGATGTTTTCTTTTAAATTGAAATTTTGAATGGATTATGTCATAAGAATAGATTTTAAATTATAACCAAAGGCAACTTGCAGACATATACTGAGTTCATACTCTTATTTTTTTTTTGGGGGGGGGAGGGCATCAGTGCTCTCTGGTGGTGGGAGTAGGAGGCCCAGCCCCACTGCTGGAATTGAACCTCCAACACAGTGGGCCGCAGTCCCGCACACAACCACTATGCCACCCGGGCTCAGCCTGAGTACATACTCTTCTTTCCATTTCTTTTGTTGCTATATGTTGAGAATTCAGCAATACCTGTACTGGGCATATACTCCAAAGAAGTAAGAGACAGAAGAAGAAACAAATTTGCTTTCCAATGTTCATTTCATCACAGTTCACAATAGCAAGAAGTTGGAAACAACCTAAATGCCCATCAGTAGAAGAATGGATAAAGAAACTCTGGTATATGCACAAAATGGAATACTAGGCATGCCTAATAAAGAGATAAATCCACCAAACACCCCATGACATAGATAGATCTGGAAAGCATTATACTGTGTGAAGTTACTCAATCACAAAAAAGACAAATATTGTGTGAGTCCACTACTCTAGGGATTAAACCAAGACAAAGACTGCCTCCAGTTTCTAGGTCATGTAAACGAATCTGGTCCTGCAGGTATTGAGGTATTGTGTCTAACTAACATAAACTGTATATTTTCTCCTTATTAAAATATCTTAAAATCTACCTTACTGGAGGTAGCCTTACTCCAGATTCGGTCCATTTTTCATGTTGTGGGAAAAGGGAGAAGATTGATTAATTTCTAGCATATAACAGTGTTCTACAGCCTTCCAAAATCAACAGGTAATCCTATAAAAGTAATTAGTGACACTTACTGAGAACTCTCTTCAAGAGGGGGTGGTGACGTGTCTGTATCAGAGAAGCAGTTATATTTCTGATGGTGGGTAAGATGAGTGGGGCACTCTCCTTTGAGAAATATGGTTAACATTATTTATAGAGATCACAGAGGGTGAATATACCTGATATTATATTTCTATTTGGAGATTTTTTTCAATCAACTCCTGGTGATGTGGGCTGTGCCCTATAGACAACTAAGTATACAACACCCTTTATAGACCACTCTAGAAGGACCCACGTTGGAAATCCTCACTGAGTGAACTGGACTTTCCTTGAACTCACTTGTGGAAGAACTAAGTAAATGAAATACTCCTTTTAACTCTATGATTCAATACTCTGATTGGAAAAGAAGTAGACAAGGGCTTTGGAATTGGTGGTGGTTGGACTTTGGGTGGGTTCATACCTATTGATTTGAGGGTGCCCAATGAATGATAACCTAAGTCCAACAGATATTTGTTGTGTTCACACTCTCCCTGCCTTTCTGTGATAAGTATTAGTCTATCAGGCATGGTTCTGCCTTCATATGTAACAGAAAATGCTGCTATATCTCTAACCCTTTTGGCTTGTGAAACTAGGATCCAATTGCCCAAGTTATAAAGGTGTATAATTCAATAAAACATGTTTTGGAGTCTAATAATATGTCTTACATGTGTATAAAAATCCTCTGTATAACAGTGTTTTACCATTGACTATAACAATACTACCATCAAAAAAATTACCTTAAGCCCCAGGAGGATGATCTATGATGAACTAAAATGAAAGGATAAAAATTTCTCTAAAAGTGAATGAGAGACATATGGAAATGATAGCAATATGAATGAATTTTGAGCTCCCACTTGATCACATAAGCCATAACATAAGGATAATTGGCTATTATGAAATGACCCTTCCTGATACTCATCTTCACAGGGAGATTACTAAAGATATGAATACTATTGCAGCATGTGGTGAAGAAATCAGATGGTGCCCAACCATCAGGAAAAATAGTGGATGGGGCCTTAAAGGGCTGTTGCAAAACAAGCATCCATCTAATTGAGAAGTCAGCTAAGTCCACACCAAAAGGGCATACTAACCTATGTGATCCAAGGATTATATACAATAAAATCCAGAACTGGATGAGGGAACTATATCCATCCCTAAAGTTCTATGCATGGTAGTGGAAGCCCCAAATCCATTTGCATGGATTTTTAATAAATTTAATAATAATAAATTTAATAAAAAATTTTAAGAAATCATTTTATTGGGGGCTCTAACAGCTTTTATAATAATCCACATGTCAATTGTATCAAGCACAATTGTACATATATGTTGCCATCATCATTTCTATAACATTTTCTTTCTACTTGAGCCCTTGGTATCAGCTCCTCTTTTCTCCCCTCCCTCCGCCAATCTCTTATCCTTGTGAACCTTTGACAATTTATAAATTAGTTTTATTTTCATATTTTACACTGTCCACTGTCTCCTTCACCCACATTTCAGTTTGTCCCCCTGCGCAGGGGTTGGAGGACTGTACATCAATCACTGGGAGAGATTGCCCCTTTCTCCATCTTCTCCCACCTTCTCCTTACCCTCATGGTATCACTACTCTCATTATTGTTCCTGAGGGAGTTATCTATCCTGGATTCTGTATGTTGAGAGCTCTTATCTTGTTCCAGAGTACGTGCTCTGGTCTAGCCAGATTTGAAAGAGAGAACTTGGGTCATGATAGTGGGAGAGAGTGAAGCATTAAAGAACTAGAGGTATGTTGTAAGTTTTGCTGGTACAATACTGAACCCTGACTGACTCCTGCAACCTGAATGATTCATCCTTTTCTTGTGACCATTCCAATTGTCTACAGAGGAGCTTTGGATCCTCATTCCGACTCCTCTCATTCGCATTGAAATGAATGTTTGTTGGGGATTTTCTGATGTCTTATACCTGATCACATCCACACCTCATGATTACACCGTCTGGTATGCTTCTTTCATGTGGGCTTTGTTGCCTCCCTGCTACATGGCTGCTTGCTTAACTTCAAGCTGTTATGATCCCAGATGCTGCATCTTGTAATAGCCAGGCACCATTAGCTTTCTTCACGACATTAGCTTATACACCCATTTTGTTTTCACCGATTGTGTCAGCTAGGTGAACATCACAGAATACCAGGTTATTAGATCAAAGTGTTCTTGTGTTGAGGGAGAACTCGAGTAGAGATCCAGAGTCTGTTGGCTACCTTAATATTGAACCTATAAATATAATTCCATAGACCTATATCCTTATCATTACATAGTAAGATATTTATATATGTGCATGTCTATGTTTATACCTGCATAAATGTCTTTTGCCTTCAAATTCTTTCCTCTATTTCCTTATACTTTCCTTCTGTACCACTATCATGTCCAATCTTCATTCGGCTCTCTATACTTCCTCTCGGCTACATTGCACATGATCAAACTCATCAGGCTTTCTGTGCATTTCTCACCATCAATTTTAGATCTCTTGTTCCCTTGTCCCTACTTTTGTCATTTCCAGGATCTTTATGAGGATCAAGTCCCAAATAAATCCCCACTGTCCATAAACTCAGAATGCGAACAGCCTTATTATCAGACAAATAGCACTGTGAAATAGTTCTTAGCAGCTGTTCTTAGACTAGAATATAACACTTTGTTATTAGAACTTCATTTGTAGTCATGTTAAATTCATTCTAAAATTTTAATATACTCTGCTTTTCTTAAATTGAGGTCTTTCTCTGTTTTATCTGATAATTATTACTAGGTCCTTTTTGTGTGTTTTTGTTTTTGTTTTGTATGTTTTTCTATATATGGAAGCCTGAAGACAATAAATGAAATAATAATTACCTGGAAGCATAGTAGGGGAGGGTAGATAAAATGGAGTCTTAACACCACAGGATACAAGAAGAAAGAAAACGTTCCATAGTTGATTGTTGTGATGGTTGATTGTTGTGATGGTGGCACAATCCTTCTTAACTATTGAGGTATTAAATGGTTTGGTGTTAAGTTTAACTCAACAAAATTATGTTTTAAAAGGCATGTCCTCTGTACCTGAACTAAAAGAGGAGGAATAAGACCAAAATAATTTTTAAAATTTAATTGCTATCAGATTATCCCTTACTCTTGATGACCTGATGCATACCAGCCCTGAGCCATGTCTATAATTGTGGGGATGTTTTAATCCATTGTTAAGATGACTGTATATTTTGAGTGCTTTCTACATAAGGGACTCATCTTACAACATTATGTTGTTCTTTGGCTGGGTTCTCTACAGAAGTAAAACTAGCGGCACTTACATATGTATATATAGAGAGGTTTACATAAAGAAAACGGCCCACACATTTGTAGATGTGGACAAGTTCCAAGCCCATGGTTCAGATTTAAGGCTGGATGGTTCTGACTCATGCAGCTGTCAAGGCAAATGAACTCACAATTGGCAGGATTATGACAAGCTTGTGATTACAGATGCAAATGAATCCAAGATCAACCAGTAAAACGGTGAATCACTGATGACTCTCAGGCCACCAATTCATGTTCAAAGAACCAGAGATCAATGGGCTAGTTATAGAATCTAGACCTATCAAAAAGCAAGTTTTTCAGAGTATCTACTTTTATTGAAAGTGGTCTATCCTCAAAAAGAACTCAGCTTAAGGAATCAACAGCCAGACCACTTAAAATCTTGGCCCAGCCAAGTTGACACAAAATTTTAACTGTCACAATGTTCTGTTGGGATCGAGCAAGTTGTCATTGCTAATTTTTGGAAATAAATCACCATGCCACATGTTGTAATCTACCTTAGTCTGAAAGTGCCACTAAAACCTGTTCACCATGAGCTATCCTAGTTATTTGAAGTATTGGCTATAAAATATAAGCCACTACTGCATGACAGTAGAATAGAAAGTAGCTAATTTTAAGTAAAAAATGAGCTAGCTGTTATTAGAGAACTACAAACTCACAACCCCATACCTGTAATGTTCAAATCTAAAACTGGAGTGGTTTTTGTTTTTGTAATTACTTTGGTTGCAGTCCATATTGAAATTAAGCTAATTTGTTGGTAAAACTGGACCTGACACAATTTATGATCTTCTTCTGCTCACTAAGAATGAATGTGCACATGTTTCCCTTCAATTGGCTGTGTGTCTTTGTGAATATTATTGAAGTAATGACTTTCTTTTTTCTTTATTCTCTATATCCTGGGAGTTTTCCTCCAAAGAAAAGCATTTAAACTTAATTTTTGTATCAATCTTTGTTTTTTAAGTGCCAGATAAAGTTGAGTCTTTACTAGTTTTTTTTTAAAAGCATACTCATACTTGCAACATTATTCTCAATAGCCAAAACATGAAAATCACTTAAATATTAATCATGAGAGGAATGGCTAAACAAAATGTGGAACATACATGACATGAAATATTACTCAGATATAAAGAGAAATTAAGTCCTAATACCTGCTACAGCATAGATGAACTTTGACTATGCTGAGTGAAATTAGTTAACCTCAAAAGGATAGATAATGTATGAGTACACTTATATGAAATATATAGCATAGGAGAATACATGGAAACCCATATACTTACAGGGCATCGAAAAGGGATACAGTGTTTACTAGGGAGAAAAGAGGGAGAAAGGAGGAATCATTGATTAGGGGACATGAGTTTCCATTGCTGGTGATGGAATAATTTGGAAATGACTCAAGGTAGTGACTGCATGACATGGAGGAAGGGTATAAAATGTTATCTTGGCAAATTTTTTTAATACATATATATTTTCCATAATAAAATACTTAGAAAATAAATAAGTGATTAAAATGTACAGACACAATAGAGAATAAGATGTGGAATGCTAAGGAGGCCTGACCATGCAGTGGTTACAGCATCTCTCTGATATCTAAAAGATGTATAGTTTAATCCCACCAGCTGTTTTGTGGAAGAAAGATGTGGCAGTTTACTTCCATAACGACTTACAGCTTTGTAAATCTTACGGGGCGGTTCTGCTCTGTCCTAGAGCGTTGCTTGGACTTGCAATCTACTCAAGATAAGGAGGCGGTTGAACTACAAAAATAAGGATAGGCGTTGGGGATTGTATTTCCAACGTATTAGAAGCAACAGGCACCTCAGTGTTTGCTTTGAGGATGCTTATAGTAACTCCTGGCATACATCGGCATTATAATTAATAAAAATGCGGTTAATTGAGATGAGATAAAACAGGGAGGGAAAAGCCTTGGGAGCTCAAAAAGCATTGGAGAATCTAATAGCGGAGGCACATCATTGTTATGGGAGCAGCTGAAATTACAAAGATTGGGGAGAGTGATAAGTTGATAGAGTTTCAAAGAATAAAGTATGAGATTTTGAGCAGTTAGTGGCCAGAATTAGGCTCACCCTGAAGGCCATCAGACCCTACCGGAATTTGAGAGAGATCCATCTCAGAGAGCTACAGAGCAGACTCTTTACCTGGATTCCAGGGTGGCAAGGTTGCAGAAAACCAAACAACATCCTTGACATGACACCTATGGCAAAATTTTTTACCTCTAATGTGAAAAATGGAGATGATAACCCAGCCACTCCACATCTCATTATCTCTAGACTTATCACCAGAATCAAGTCTAAGCACCTCCAAGCGAGGACGTACCAGCCCTGATCTGCAAAGAAATAGCTGCATGCTAAAGAATTCTCGAAATTGGGGAACATGGTGTTGAGCATGTTAAAAAAAAAAAGCTGTGACCAAGAATATATGACTGAGTAGAAAATTTTTTTTTCCATGGCGGAATCCAAGCATGGTTTGGGGTCCGATGTCATTGGTTCTGATGGTTTCTCTGGGTTAGTTCCTTGAACCCTTATCTCTTTATTCCACTGCTATTCACCTGATTCTGACTCAGAGTGACCTTATGAAAACAGTCGAAATGCTTCTGAGGGTTTCAAGGCTATACACTTTTAGAGAAACTGTGCCAGCCTGGCATCTGTGCCTTAACCTAGATGGCCTAGGAAATAAAGTAGTGATTACAGGACCTCCTTTGATAAATTTTTGAGAAATATGGAAGGGACTCAAGATAGTGGTAGTATTGAAATATGTGGATTTTGCTTGCCTGAGAGCTTACTACCTCTGTACTTTGAGAGGTCAAAAGGGATTTGTCAATTAAGGATGTGTGTGTGTGTGTGTGTTGGGTGGGGGGGCAGTGATAGTGACTTCACTTCAACTTGATAAAAGAATGAAGGTCTGTCTAGCCTATCAATCAGGTCACAGGCTGAGGCTCCCTCCTGTGGGTATTACCTTCTCATGAGGATTCTGGGAACTTCCTCTCTTTCTCCCTTGAAGAGGACCACACTCTCTGCATTCTCTTTCCTGTTGTTGAAACACTCAGAGAGCTGGAGAATCCATGTGGAGACCCACACCAGCTTTGAGATGCTTCCACCACCACTGGATCCACAAGACTTTCTTCTACCCACTGGCCTGTGATCTTCTGGCATATGGCATCATTGCATGTGCTCCTTGAGTCCAAAGAGAAATTTATGGACTAGTATCAGACATATGGGTTAATATTAGAATATGGACTTGATCTGGATTGCACTGGTTTTCTCAATATGCAATTGCTCTTTTATATAAAGCTCCTTATTATACATAGATGAATGTCCCTGGAATTGTTTCTCTAGTCAACCGGGCCCAACACAGCTTTTCTTTAAACATCTGTTTTAATCATTTTCTTTAAGCTTGATGCCAAATGATGCTGCCATAATAAAAGAAGATTCTGGAATATCAGAAACCCAGTGGTAACTATTAGTCACCAGGGACAAGATATATGTAATTACCATAAAAGTTAGTAAGACCAAAGTGGCAAATAGTATCCACTTAACCTTATGACTCGATGACTCCAATGACTCTGAATTCATGATGAATAGTTAAAGTGGAATAGTCATTTGGGGCCACCAGTTCAGATGATGAGAATTTATTAGGGCCAAGTAGTAAATTAGGAATTGTAAGCAGAGCAGTGGCACACTGATCACTTTATGAACATAGAGTGTACTCTGCCACATATCTGCTACATAGTCTGTTCCAGACCCATACAATTCTAAACAATGATGTTATACAAGGCTTTCAGAGATGCCACCTGGGGCAATTATGTAATTTACTGTTAATTTGAGTGAACTGGAGGAGTATAGTCTGTGATTCAGGTCATAACCAATGAGGTCTCTGTGTAGGCATGGCCTTGTCCAAAGGATTCTGGAAACTCTGGTCTTCCATGCTGGAGGTGGGACACACACTCTCCCTTTGAGACAGTCCTATTGACAAACTACATGGAATTATCCTGGTGGAGTTAGGACCCTGGACTTGAAGAAACCACTCCTATGCTTAGATGCTTCTGCCACCACTGGGTCCACAAGACTTTCCACCCACTGGTCTGTGATCTTCCTGTATTTGATGTCATTGGATATGTGACATGAGTCTGAAGAAGAATTTATAGACTGGTATCAGACAGATGAGCTAATATTGGACCTATGGATTTGATCTAGACTAAACTCTTTTCTTAATATACAAATACTCTTTTATATAAAGCTCTGTCTTATACATATATGGGTGTTCCTGGCTTTGTTTATCTAGTCAACGTGGACTAACACACCACACAAGAATTGATCATTTTATTCACCATTGATAATTTTATCACCAATGAATCCTTTCAAAATGCCACTTCTAATCTCCTTTCCCCATCTTTTTTTTTTTGCATCACTGTCCTCTGGTGGTCGTGGGAGCTACTCAGCACTGCTCCTGAGAGCCGCCATTGGATTTGAACCTCCAAGCCCGCAGGCCGCGGTCCAGCATGCAACTACTTATGTCACTGGAGCTCAGCCCTCCTCCCCTATCTTTTTAATGACCTTTTAATTAAAAAATATTTTTATATAGCTGATATTCTTGATGTCACATTACAACTAATTCACTATGGATTCCAGATGAAACTCTGAAATTTGCTTGAAAGTAGAGTATCTAAAGCTTGGGTGTGGGTGAGGGATGGAATCTGAAGTTACAGAGCTTTTGCAAAAACATCAGAGGGTAGTTCCAAAAGATAAAGTAAATGAAATGTGCAAAGACCCAGAGTTAGAAAGCCAAGAAGGAAGAATATGCTCAGCATGTTGGAGCTGAAAGGATGGAATAAAAAGTCAAGTATTGAGTTGAAATATTGAAAGATTGCATGGGCAGCATGTTGAATGATTCAGAATGCATAAAAAAAGATGGAAGGAATATACTGAGTCACTGTAACAACAACAATAAAATCAGTCCATGCTCAATCATTTCAATAGGCAGTGAATGATCAAAGGTTGAAGCCATTGAAAGAAGATGTCCAAGCAGCACTGACATCATTTGTTATAAGCATAGCTCCAGGAACTGGTGTAACACCAAGTGAAATGTTTCAACTCTAATGCAGCCTTAGAAGCACTCACTAGTATATGCCAAGAAATTTGGAAGGCAGCTACCTGGCCAATTGATTTTAAGAGATCCATATTTGTGCACATTCCAAAGAAAGATGAAACAACAAAATGAAGAAATTATTGAACAATATCATTAATATCACATGCAAGTAGAATTTTGCTGAAAGAAACTCAAGGTGTTTGCAGCATAATGTAGACAGGAAGCTGCCAGAAATTTCAGCTGCATTTAAAAGTGAGCCTGGAGAGGCATCATTGCTGAGATCAGATGAACTTTGGCCTACAGCAGAAAATAGGAAAAAGATATTTATTTGAATTTTACTGACTATGCAATGGCATTTGACTGTTTGGATTATAACAAACTTTGGATAATATTGAGATGTGACTCCCAGACTACTTCATTGTGTTCCTGTGGAACCCATACATCGATCAAGAGGAACTTGTATGACTAGAACAAAGAAATATTACATGGTTTGATATTCATAAATGCATGCGGAAGGTTTTTATCCCTTTACCTCAAGTATGCATTCTGTATGGCAACAGAGTTTTGAGAAGGCTTAACAGCTTACAAAATCCAGATGACTCTGTCTGGCTTGCTGAGAGGAAGGAGGACTCAGGGCACCTGCTGATGAAGATCAAAGACTGACAGTGGTCTTCAGTATGGATTTGCAACCCACTCTACAGAAAACATGTAGACCAATGGACAGCACCATGACAAACAGAGAAAAAATTAAAGTGGTTAAAGACTTTGTTTTGCGGTCAATGATGAAGAATATACCAAAGCTGATTACCTGAAGATAAATGTATGTACAGATTCGGCTTCTGAAATATGGCCAGTTTTCTGTTTGCCTTATGTACCTGAATGGGCAGTCTGCTTGTAACAGTCTGGGGGAAAGACTACTGGCTCCTGGGTGTTTGTTTGTTTTTTATCCCCTCTCTCAACAGAAAAAAAAAAAAGACTTCATTTTGCTTGAACCAACTATCAATGCTCATTGAAGCATCAATCAAGCACTCAAACGTTGTAGTGTATGGGGTGAATAAAGTATTAAGGAGCAAATGCGCCCCTTTGAAGACTACGGTAAGCTTGATTCCAGCCATGATGTTTGCATTAGCCTGACATGCACGTGGAAACTGGCAAATGAATGAGGACGTCTGAAGAAGAATTTTTGCATTTGAATTATTTTTCTGGCAAAGAATATGGACAGAAAAACAAAGAAATCTCCCATGGAGAAATTATAGCCAAACTATTCCTTAAAAGTGAGAATGACAAAACTTTCTCTGACACATTTTGAACATGTATCAGGAGCAGGGCATTGCGGTTAGTAAAGTAGAGAGGTAGTGCAAAATAGGAAGTCCCTCCACCAGCTGCACGCACACAGTGGCTACAATGATTTTGAGGGTGGCACAGCACCAAGGACTATTTCATTCTGCTGCACACACGATCCCTAAGAGTTGGCATCTAACTACAACTGAATGATATACTCCAAAATACCATAGCCCACACAAGTATATGATTTAGGAGATACTTTTATTATTAAAAATGTGATCGTGGGTTGACAAATGGATACAAAGGCAAACAAAGTAGAAGAAACAATGGTACCCAGCTAACAAATGATTGAATGCCTGGAATCTCAAAGACTTGAAGACAATCGAGTCATCATTCAGCGCAGAAACAGCAAAGTCCACATGGAGGAAGCACACCAGCATGCGTGATCAAGAGGGGCCGAAGGGAGCAGATATCGAGCACCAAAGAACAAGAATCACATCATTACATAAGACAAGGAGAGCAGGGTGGGGACCTAAGGCCCACTGGTGGGTAATTGGTCACCCCTTTACAGGGGAGTCACGGGGAGGAGACAGACCAGCCGGGGGGCAGCCAGG